>CM069158.1:28193889-28381389 GCA_035221665.1 Okamejei kenojei | reverse complement strand
ATTATCAAAGAAGTAGCAAAGTGTACAGCCATGCATTTTAGCAGAAGGCATAAAAGCGTAGACTATTTTATAAAAGGGCAGAGGATTTAGAAATCGGAGTTGCAAAGGGAATTAGGAGTGCTGGTGCAGGATTTCCAAAAGGCTCATTTGCAGATTGAGTTGGTAGTAAGGAAGGCAATTGCAATGTTAGCATTCATTTCGGGGGACCAGGATATACAGTGGCTTGCAAAAGTTTTCATACCCCTTGAACTTTTCCACATTTTGTCACGTTACAACCACAAACGTAAATGTATTTTATTGGGATTTTATGTGATAGCCCAACACAAAGTGGTGCATAATTGTGAAGTGGAAGGAAAATGATACATGGTTTCCAAATTTTATTACAAATAAAAAACTGAAAAGTGTTGCGTGCAAAAGCATTCTGCCCCCATTGAGTCAATACTTTGTAGAACCACCTTTCGCTGCAATTACAGCTGCAAGTCTTTTGGGGTATGTCTCTACCAGCTTTGCACATCTCGAGACTGAAATTTTTGCCCATTCTTCTTTGCAAAATAGCTCAAGCTCAGTCAGATTGGATGGAGAGCGTCTGTGAACAGCAATTTTCAAGTCTTGCCAGAGATTCCCAATTGGATTTAGGTCTGGACTTTGACTGGGCCATTCTAACACATGAATATGCTTTGATATTCCATTGTAGCTCTGGCTGTATGCTTAGGGTCGTTGTCCTCCGCCCCAGTCTCAAGTCTTTTGCAGACTCTAACAGGTTTTCTTCCAAGATTGCCCTGTATTTGGCTCCATCCATCTTCCCATCAACTCTGACCAGCTTCCCAGTCCCTGCTGAAGAAAAGCATCCCCACATTTTCTCCCACCTGAGCTGTGGATCTCTGCAGCTCCTCCAGAGTTACAATGGGCCTCTTGGCTGCTTCTATGATCAATGCTCTCCTTGCCCGGCCTGTCAGTTTAGATGGATGGCCATGTCTTGGTAGGTTTGCAGTTGTGCCATACTCTTTCCATTTTCGGATGATGGATTGAACAGTGCTCCGTGAGATGTTCAAAGCTTGGGATATTTTTTTATAACCTAACCCTGCTTTAAACCTCTCCACAACTTTATCCCTGACCTGTCTGGTGTGTTCCTCGGGCTTCATGATGCTGTTTGTTCACTAATGTTATTTAACAAACCTCTGGGGCCTTCACAGAACAGCTGTATTTATGCTGAGATTAGATTACACACAAGTGGACTCATTTACTAATTAGGTGACTTCTGAAGGCAATTGGTTGCACTGGATTTTATTTAGGGGTATCAGAGTAAAGGGGGCTGAATACTTTTGCACGCCACACTTTTCAGTTTTTTATTTGTAAAAAAATTTGAAAACTATGTATCATCTTCCTTCCACTTCACAATTATGCACCACTTTGTGTTGGTCTATCACATAAAATCCCAATAAAATACATTTACGTTTGTGGTTGTAACGTGACAAAATGTGGAAAAGTTCAAGGGGTATGAAAACTTTTGCAAGCCACTGTAAAAACAGGGATGTAATGCTGAGGCTTCACAAGGTGCTGGTGAATTTGGAATATTGTGAGCAAATGTGGGCCCCAAATCTGAGGAAGGATGTGCTGGCATTGGAGAGGGTCCATAGGAGTTTTACTAGAATTAACCCCGGCATGTTTGGGATAATGCATGAGGAGCGTTTGAAGTCTCTGTGGAGTTTAGAAGGATGAGGGAGAATCTCATTGAAAGCTACCAGATAACGAGAGGCTTTGATAGCGTTGACAAGGAAAGGAGGTTTCCAGTAATGGGAGAGTCAAGGACCAGAGTGCACAGCCTCAGAATAAAAGGATGTACCTTCAGAATGGCGATGAGGAGGAATTTCTTTAGCCAGAGTGTAGTGAATCCGAGGAATTAATTCCCCCAGATGGCTGTGGAGACAAGACATTGGATATTTTTAAAGCGGAGATTGATGGGTTTTTGTTTAGGAAGGGGGTCAATGGTTATGGGGAGCAGGCAGGAGAATGGGATGGGGGGGAAAATAAATCAGCCATGATTAAATGGTGGAGCAAACCCCATTTGGGCTGAATTATCTAATTCTGCTCCAATGTTTTTTTAGTTTTAGTTTTATAGATACAGCGCAGTTACAGGCAGTTCGGCCCACCGAGTCCTCGCCGACCAGCGATCCCCGCACACTGACACTATCCCACACACACTAGGGACAATGTACAATTAAACCAAGCCAATCAACCTACTAACCTGAACGTCTCTGGAGTGTGGGAGGAAACCGGAAATCCCAGAGAAAACCCACGCAGGTCACGTTGAGAATGTACAAACTCCATACAGAAAGCACCCGTAGTCAGGATCGAACCCTGGTCACTGGCACAGAAAGGCAACGACTCTACCATTGCGCCATCGTGCCACCACCCATGGACATAGCCTTGCCAGTTTATTATAAGAGATGGGGGTAGAATTGGCCATTTGGCCCTTCAAGTCTACTTCAGCTATTCAATCACGGCTAATCTACCTCTCCCTCCTAACCCCATTCTCCTGCCTTCTCCCCGTAACCTCTGCCCCCCGCACAATGTTCCTCCAGTGATGTCCATTGTTTCCTTTTGTAATCATCGATCGTCTCTGTGTCCATCACCCTCATAGGCAGACAAACCGAGGTCATTATATTAGTTGTGTAACTATGTTCTTCCTATTACCCCCAAACCGTCAATCAGCGTCTCCTAATCTTTGTACCGTTAGCAACCAGTAGCAAAAAAAGTTTTTCTTTGTCTATCTTACCTGAATCTGTGATTACTTTGAACACCTCTGTCAAATCTGCTTTCAGTCTCCTACGCTCCATGGACAACAGTCCCAGCTTCTCCAGCCTAAGCTTGAAGTTAACATCCCTCACCCCGGAACCATTCTTGTAGGTTCACAGCCTTCCTCAAGTGATGACTACAATTGGACATTCCCTGCGTTTTATCCAGTAAATTTTACTATAATCTATATTATCTGCTCCATTGTCATGTTGTTTTGTGGGATCCTGCCATGCACACATTGTTTGCTGTGTTCCTTACATTACAACAACAACAACTGGGTTGATGCCAGAGAAATGCCAGGCCTGCCTTTATCATTTGCACTCCTTGAAACACATTTGCTCTGCGGTCAACAGACACTGCTCACACTAAAGGCTTGAGAAATCGCCAGCGGGTTTGACTTGACTCCACACCCGCAAGATTAAGCAGGGAAGAGATTGAAAGATGACATGGTAGTTGCCTTTGCGGTTGGCGGTTGTTAGTGTGGATAGAGGGAACATATTTCCCAACGTGGAACTGTCTAAACATGGGATCGGTAAATGGCCATTGATAAACACGAAAGAACACTCATTATTAAGAGCGCCGGAAAGGAACTGCAGATGCTGGTTCAAACCGAAGATAGGCACAAAAAAGCTGGAGCAACTCACCGGGCGCAGGCAGCATCTCTGGAGAGAAGGAATGGGTGATGTTTTGGGTCGAGACCCTTCTTCAGACAAAAAGTCATGGGAAAGGGAACCGAGAGATATAGACGATGATATGGGGAAGTGTTGAGCAAAGGATGAAAGACGTGTTAAAATGTAACGATGATAAAGGAAACGGGCCGTTGTTAGCTGTTTGTTGGGCGAGAACGAGAAGCTGGTGCGACTTGGGTGGGGGAGGGATGGAGAGAGTGAGGGGATGCAAGGGTTACTTGAAGTTCGAGAAATCAATATTCATACCACTGGGTTGTAAGCTGCCCAAGCGAAATATGAGATGGTGTTCCTCCAATTTGTGTTTGGCCACACTCTGACAATGGAGGAGGCCTAGGACTGGAAGGTCAGTGTGGGAATCGGCAAATTGGAGGAACAGCATCTCATATTTCTAACTCTGAAGTGGGACAAATGAAAGAGGAACAAGAGCAGCCCACAGGTTTCATTGGATATCATAGGTTTTGACTCCCTGTAGTCCAACCTTGCATCTAGCTCAGTGTTGGAGGCTCATAGAATTATAAACTCATGGAGTCATGCAACCCGTCAGCCCAAGGCATCCGTGCCAACAGAGTTGGGCAGAAGGTCGAGTGGCTGCGTTGCAGTGCCAGGGACCCGAGTTCGATCCTGACTGCGGGTGGGCATATGGAATGAGCTGCAGGAGGAGGTAGTTGAGGCAGGTACTATCACAGCGTACAAGAAACATTTGGACTGGTACATGGATGGGCGAGGTTTAGAGGCATACGGGCCAAATGCAGGCAGGTGGGACTAGTAAGACTTGAGACAGATGGTGCATGTTGGCCGGCGTGGGCAAGTTTGGGTGCAGGGCAAGTTTCCACACCATATGAATCTATGACTCTATCCTAAAAGGTACACTCTTTAAAATAAAACTATTTAGTGTGTTTAGCGTGGGGAGTGAGAAAGCTCCAAAGCCCAAAACTACACAGTAACTGTTGGATGTAGACAGTGCTATTTGGATGGGCAGTGAGGGGAGGGATATGGATCACAGACAGTCAGAGGAGGATTAGTTTAACGTGGTATCATAGTCATATAGCACGGAAACAGGCCCTTCGGCCCATGCCGACCAAGATTCCTCATTTACACTGGTCCCACCTGCCAATGTTTGGCCCATGTTCCTCTAAACCTTTCCTATCCATGTACCTAGCCAAGCGAATTTAAACACAAAATGTTGGAGTGACTCATCAGGACAGGCGACATCTCTGGATAGAAGGAATGGGTGACGTTTCGGGTCGAGACCCTTCTTCAGATGTCATCCATTCCTTCTATCCAGAGATGCTGGATAGAAGGAATGGATGACATTGAGTTACTCCAGCATTACTCCAGTCTATCCTCAGTTAAAACCAGCATCTGCAGTTCCTTCCTACAACAAGTGTTTAAATGCTGTTATAGTACCTGTCTCAACCACTTCCTCTGGCAGCTCATTCCATGTACCCAACACCCTCTGTGTGAAAAAGGTTGCCGCTCAGGTTCCTATTAGAATTTTCCCCTCTCACCTCCAACCTGTGCTATCTGGCTCTTGATTCCCATACTCTGGTTAAAGGCTGTATTTACCCTATCTATTCCCCTTATGTTCTTATGCACCACTCTAAGATCACCCTTCACCTGTGATTGGAGGAATAAAGTCCTAGCCTGCCCAACCACTTCCAATAGTTCAGCCCTTTAAGTCCTGGCAATATCTACATAAATCTTCTCTCCACTCATTCCAGCTTAAAATGTTCCGCATGGACATTGTGAGCCGAAGTGCCTGTTACTGTGCTGTTCTGTTCTATGTTCTATGTCCTATATTCTATAACTGTTACACTGGCTTCAAGCAATGCACAATTGTATTATCACCTCCTTGATTTTGTTAATTTTCAATTTCAATGAACTTTAAGAGGATGTTGCCAGGACTCGAGGGCCTGAGCTATGGGGGGAGGTTGAGCAGACTAGGACGCTATTCCTTGGAGCGCAGGAGGATGAGAGGTGATCTTATAGAGGTGTAGAAAACCATGAGAGGAATAGATCGGGTAGATGCACAGAGTCTCTTTGGGGAATCGAGAACCAGAGGACATAGGTTTAAGGTGAAGGGGGAAAGATTTAGTAGGAACCTGAGGAGTAACCTTTTCATGCAAAGGGTGGTAGGTGTATGGATCGAGCTGCTGGAGGATGTGGTTGGGGCTGGGATCGCAGCGTTTAAGAAATACTTAGACAGGCGCACGGATAGGCCAGGGTTAGAGGGATAGGGGCCAAATGCAGGCAGGTGGGACTAGTGTAGATGGGACATGTTGGCCGGTGTGGACAGTTTGGACCGAAGGGCCTGTTTCCACGCTGTAGGACTCGATGACTCTATGGATGACTTTATGGTTTTGTAGAGGTGACGTCCTTTGGCAAGAGCGTTGCAAACCTTACGGCCTGCGAGATATGGACACCACTAGATGAGCAATTAAGTTCAAACATGAGCAAAGGCAGAGCAAAAGATACTTTAGAGACTAGGAGGTTAGAAGTAATAGCAAGATCCTGGAAAGAAAATGAAACAAGGGTGAAAATGATTTAAAAACAATAATCGAACTAAGATAAGGGGTTGTGCTGGGTCCTGTCTTCTGAATATCAGGCTGTAACATTTCAGGATGCTCATTCAGGGATTGGATAATTAATAATGATAAATGGATTATGATTTTGAGCAATATTATAACAAGTAGACATCAGAGTTGCCTTCTCTAACAGATTACCTTGTCAGATTTGTTAATTCAGTGTCAACCATTTGACACCCATCTGTTGGATACAGGCGAAAAGCAAACAGCCTACTGCAGCCTGATTGAAAGAAACGATGGCACAAAGCAGCATCTTTCATCCATGGAAGGTGCCTTTGCAGACGGCTCATTTCCTGAGAGGGTGGCCTGTTATGCAACCTGAACTACACGTGCAACAAGTGAAACCTGTGGGGACTAAGTTGGGGGCACAAGGAACTGCAGATGCTGGTTAAAAAAAAAAAAATGACACAAAGTGCTGGAGTAACTTAGTGGGGCAGACAGCTTCACAGTTGAAACAAAATGAACAGATCTAACAAGGTAATCAGTCTTAAGAAAGGTTCTGACCCATACGTAAGTAAGTAAGTAAGTAGGTTTATTGGCCAGGTATTCACATACAAGGAATTTGCCTTGGTGTTCCGCCCACAAGTAACAACATGACATACAGTGACAGTTACGAATGATTCAGAAAACACTAAACATTAATAATAATAAAACATTCATGACAAAATACCATTGATCAAGCATGTGAACCAACAAAATACCAGATCAAAGGGAGGCTACAGATTTTTGGCTGTTGAGTAGAGCAACTACTCGTGGATAAAAACTGTTTTTGTGTCTGGCTGTGGCAGCTTTGACAATCCGGAGTCGCCTTCCAGAGGGAAGTGATTCAAAGATTTTGTGGCCAGGGTGAGAGGGGTCAGAGATGATCTTGCCCGCTCGCTTCCTGGCCCTTGTAGTGTACAGTTCATTAAGGGAGGGAAGGTTGCAGCCAATAACCTTCTCTGCTGATCGGACGATAAGTCATCTATCCATGTTCTCCAGAGATAGACGCTAAAAACTGGAGTAACAAGCAGGACAGGCAGCATCTCTGGAGAGAAGGAATGGGTAACGTTTCGGGTCGAGACCCTTCTTCAGACACCAAAGGTCTCCAGAGATGCTACCTGTCCCGCTGAGTTACTCCAGCACTCTGTGACCGAGTTGGAAGTATCCTTGATTTTAGCTTGGATATTTGTGCTTCATGTCCCACTCTAGAGACTTGAGAACTAATTTCTGACTGATAGTCAATGATAGGACAAAGAACATAACACTTTACATCACAGGAAGGCACCCTTCGGCCCACAATGTTTGTGCTGAACATGATGTCAAGTTAAACTGATCTTATCTTCCTGCACATGATCCATATCCGTCTATTCCCTCCACTTCCTCACTTCCTTTCTACTGTAAAAGCCTCTTAAATGCCACGATTGTATCAGCCTCCATCGCCACCACTGGCAATGCGTTCCAGAACCCCTCTACTCTCTGTGTAAAACATTTGCCCCGTACATCTCCATTAAACTTCTCCCCCCCCCCCCCCCCCCCTCCATTGATATGCTGCCATTTGGATATAATATGAAGCCATCTTGGGTATGTAGGCTCCCATTGTCCTATCCAAAGAAGAGCAAAGCAATTATTTCTGATGTCCTGGCTACCCTTCAAACAGCATTAAAAGCTGCGTATTTGGCGACTTTTATTAGTGGGAGCTTGTTATGCTGTCGTCCTTATGTGACAAGAAGGACTACACTTCAGAGTGGATTTTAATGGGGGCAAACACCTTGAGACATGCTGAGATTGTGAAATGCAATGCATAAATCCCTCAGCATGCTCACAGGTTTAAATCATGGTCAATACATGTTAATCTCAGCCGGCCCCGTCTTACCAGCTGCTACCTAGATTGGTTTCTAATGTATTACATTCATAGATATGGACTTTGCTGGTAATATCCGCACTGTGGCATAGATGGTAGAGCCATTGCTCACAGCGCCTGAGACCTGGGTTCAATCCTGACCTTGGGTGCTGTCTTTGTGGACTTTGCATGTTCTCCCTACGATCCTCCGGGTGCTCCGGTTTCCTCTCGCATCCCAAAGACGTGCGGGTTTTGTAGGTTATAAATTGAGTGTGTAGAAAGTCTGTGAGAAAGTGGAATAATGTAGCTTCCATGCTGTATCTCTAAACTAATCTCCATCGCTGATTGACTCCTGAATGGAAATGACATTCAGAGTCAACTGCGTTGAAGGCACACACACAGGAGGGGCCAGATTAGTGAGCCAGACGGGTTTTTGTGACAGTCTGGTTGGTGTATGGTGATGTTTATTGTTAGCGAGTCTTAGTATCTACAGGACAATGGTTGCCCATATCCTGAACAGAACTCAGATAATAACTTACACTGGAGCATAACAAGATGGAGTTTGCACAGAGTGGAAGATAAGGCTCTTATGGAAAAATAAATGTACAGTGAAGGGAAATGAATTTTCATCAAATCTAATTAGATTCGATGAACGGTATCTCACAAATATCACAATATCAGGGACGCGCATGGATTTAATGTAGTCCTACATCATTGCGCAAATTTAAATTACTGGCGGTATTGGTATTAGTTTATTACTGTCATGTGTACTGAGGTACAGTGAGAAACTTGCCATACGTGAGTACAATCATACCATATATGGTGTCAGGGGTTATGGGGAGAAGGCAGGAGAATGGGGTTAAGAGGGAGCGATAGATCAGCCGTGATTGAATGGTGGAGTAGACTTGATGGGCCGAATGGCCTAATTCTGCTCCTATCCCATGACCTTAGGACGAAGAGAAAGGAAACAGAGAGGACAATATAGTGCCACAGCTGCAGAGAAAGTGCAGGCAAAAAAAAGTTCTAGGGCCACAACGGGGTGGATTGGGAGATTGGGAATACATACTTAGCACATGAGAGGTCCGTTCAGGAGTCTGATAACAGCAGGGACAAAGCTGTTCTTGAATCTGGTGCTTCCAAGCCCTTGTATCAGTTGCCTGATGAGAGAGGAGAGAAGAGAGAATGCCCAGGGTGTGAGTGGTCCTTGATTACAGTGTGTCGGCTTCTTTCCTGAGGCAACTTGTGGTGTGGCTGAAGGGGAGGCTGGTTTATGTAATGGAAAGGGCTGCCTCCCACAAACCCCCGCTCTTTCTTGCAATCCTGGGCAAAGAGTTTACCATAGCAAGCCGTGATGCATCCCAATAGGATGCTTCCAATGGTGCAAGTGTACAAACTAGTAAGAAATCCCCAATTTCCTCAGTCTTCTGAGGAAGTAGAGGCGTTGATGTGTTTTCTTGGCTGCAGATTTAGTTGTTGGTGATATTTACACGCAAGAAGTTGAAGCTCTGGATTATCTCCGGACCACTGATGGTGACTGGGATGTATATCCCACCCTACACATGGGGTCTGGGAAAACAATGTTCCAATGAGCAGCAATGTGGAATCAGGGAATGAATGTATTTATTCACAAAAAATATATTTTGAACTATAAATCCATACAATAAAAAATACAATGGTTGTGAGGGCTCATATACCTAATTGATACAATCAATGATATAGAACTACATGAACTTAAGGAGATCATACCTTCTACTTCAGCGTAGAGTTTAACCTTTAAAGCAGGTTAATTTTAATTCTTTGGAGATACAGTGCAGAAACAGGCCCTTCAGCACACTGAGTCCGCGCTGACCAGCGATCACTGGTTCTATCCTACACACCAGGGACAATTTACACATTTTTACCGAAGCCAATTAACCTACAAACCGGTACGCCTTTGGAGTGTGGGAGGAAACCGGAGCACCCGGTGAAAGCCCACTTTCAACACACAGGGAGAATGTACAAACTCCGTGCAGGCAGCACCTATTGTCAGGATCGACTGGGGCTGTAAGGCAGCAAGCCCACCACTGCGCCACTGTGCCACCCTGGTAGAGTAGCAGGTTTCAGTCACACCAAGGTGTGCTTTCGTCGTAGAGCAGGTTAATTGATCTGACCCCCTTTTGAACAAAGGAGAGCTGCCTATTGTCAGCTCGAGGCAACGTTATTTATGCATATTGAAAATGACAAATATCCATACTTCATAATGATCCACAGAGTGGTGCTGACATCATTGAGACAAGCCAAGGAATATTCACCCCAATAAGCAATTAAAATGCATATCAGCAAGGACCCATCAGGATCCATTTCCACAGTAATTTATCTTGGTAAATAGACAACGGATGTCCCTCATTCATCAAAATGATAAAATTATGCAAATGATAAATGAGTTTATAGATAGCTTTGCTGTGTATTATTTTAATGGATGATACAATGCAGATGATAGTCCCGTCAGGAACAACCCAGGCAGTTAGTTTTCCCCTTTCTCACTCAAGTGACAGTCCTACCGATAACATAAATAATTGTTTACTGAAGACAAGGCTCCTAATTTGGGGCAATGTTTTATTGTGTGTTTAATTTTCTATCAACACGCAGGAGGAGAGGAGAGGAAAGTTGTCACTCAAGTTGAACACGGCTACAGGGGAATGGAAAAAATCCTTGCGTCGGATGTTCCCCCCGTCTGACTTCATTTTGGCAGAGTTGCCAAAATGCTGAATAAGACCTCATTTTAGTTTAGTTTAGTTTAGGGATACAGGGTCAAATCAGGCCGATCGGCCCACCAAGTCCGCGCTGACCAGTGATCCCCACTCACTAGCAGTGTCCTACGCTCTAGGGATAATTTACAATCTTTATCAAAGTCAATTAACCTACAAACCGTTGGAGAGTGGGAGGAAACCAGAGCACCCGGGGAAAACCCACACAGTCACGGGGGAGAGAACGTACAAACTCAGTTAGTACACTCCGATACATGCACCGTATAGGCAGCAGCCGTAGTCAGGATCGAACCCGGGTCTCTCGCGCTGCAAGGCAGCAACTCTACCGCTGCGCCACCGTGCCGGCCGCTGGGGATTGTATGCTGCCATGTGGTGGGGATGTTGCGGTGGGAGAAGGGTGGGCAAAATGAATCAGTCACAGGATTTGTGGCTTTTGCAAGGACTGGTTTGGCTGTGCATCATTGGATGATCTACCTTTCAGCACACACTACCTCTTTATGTTAGAAATGCTTTAGAGATACAGCACAGAAACAGGCCCTTCGGACCACACCGAGTCTGCCCCGTCCAGCGATTGCCCCGCACACTAGCACTATCCTACACACTAGGGGCCAATTAAATTTTTTTTTTAACCAAAGCCAATGAACCTACAAAACCTGCACGTCTTTAGAGTGTGGGAGGAAGCCGGAGCACCCAGTGAAAACCCAGGCAGGCCACGGAGGGAACGTACAAACTCCGTACAGACAGTACCCATAGCCAGGATCGAACCCCAGGTCTCTGGCACCGTGAGGCATCCACTCCACCACTGGGCCTCCGTGCCACCACTTCTGCCACTTCTCATTCTGGCAAGGTAGGCCCAGGGAAAAGCATGGGAGAACGATACTAATCCAGGCAACAGACCTGGGTCAAGAGACTCATCCAGTAACCCTGGCTACATTCCAAGATAATTAATTAGCGGTATAATAGCTCTGAACATTCTGAAGACAAAAGGGTTCTTCTCGCATATATTTGCATATATTTAATTTGCTGTTTGTGGAAAGCATAGATCTGTGTTTTGTAAAAGCCAGGTTTATTATTGTCATGTGTACCGAGGTACATTGATAAACTTTTGCAAGCTATCTAATCAGATCAGGTAATACCGTACATAAATACAACAAAGCTAAACTCAAGTACACTAAGTAGAGTGAAGGGAAAGATACAAAGTGCAGAATATATTTCTCAGCTTTAAGCCGTTCATTGAGACAGAGTGACGAATACGAAGCCACGGGGCAGGCGCCTCAGTAATAAAGGACAAGTGGCAGATCATCGCAGAAAGGCCGAAGATAGACACAAAATGCTGGAGTAACTCGGCGGGACAGGCCGCATCTCTGGAGAGAAGGAATGGGTTGCGTTTCGGGTAAGTCTGAAGAAGGGTCTCGACTCCATTTCTTCTCTCCAGAGATGCTGCCTGGTCCGCTGAGTTACTCCAGCATTTTGTGTCTATCTTTGGTTCAGTCTTTACTCGAGCGAACGAACAGATTATAAGAAAGTTCCCACGGTAGACTCACGAGTCACTAAGGTAAACGCACGGGGCCATTACGTTGTTACTACGAGTTTAAATGTTTCCATTTTTAACTTGAACAGTTAATTTGACTCGTGGAAAAAATCAAACATGTTTGATTTTTTTCGCGAGTTAACAAGTTTCCCGAGTATCTGCCGTTAGCGCCACGAGTCGATAAGTTGCTCGTGCGAGTTCCGACGTTCCCGCTACGTGATCACCACGAGTGAAAACTCGGGGTCTCTCGTGGGCAAACTCGCACAGGGAGACAGGGGTTTTATAACAAGTATAAATGGTGCGAGATTTATAGGTTAAAAAAGAGATTTAGAAGTGTTGAGTTTAGTTTATTGTCACGTCTGCAGAAGTACAGGAAAAGCTGTTGTTATGTGCAAACCAGTAAGTGGAAAGACAATACATGATTACAATCGAGCCATCCAAAGTGCACAGATGCACGATGGAAGGACTAACGTGAATATCGTTTAGTGCAATATAAAGCCCGATCGAAGATAGTCTACAATGAGGTGGATAGTAGCTCAGGGCTGCTCTCTAGTTGTTGGTAGAATGGTTCAGTTGCCAACCCAAGGTTCCTTCCAATGGAAACATTGGGATGAAGGTTGTGGACCATCACTGGAGTTTAGTTGCTCCTTTGGATAAAAAATCAATGTTGGGAACACATTGCAGGTGAGGCAGCATCTGTGCAAAGGTACATAACGCACTGCAGATGCTGCAATCTGGCGCAGAACTCAAAGTGCCGGAGTAACTCAGCAGGTCAGGCTGCATCTGTGAAGAACATGGACACAAAGTCACTCCCGCACATTTGGCCCATATCCCTCTAAACCGTTCCTATCCACGTCTAAACGTATGTATACATCCCATCGAGTAGAAGATACTGAAGCTTGATAGCACGCACCGCCAGACTTAGGGACAACTTCTTCCCCTCTATTATCAGACTTCTGAATAGTCCTTCCATAAGCTGGGAGACTGTCCGACTCACCTCTGTCCCATTGCGGACATTGGAGCTTGTCTCTGGAACTGTGTGGGAAGCAATTGCAGATGCTGGTGTAAACCGACGATGGACACAAAATGCTGGAGGAACTCAGCGGGACAGGCAGCATCTCTGGAGAGAAGGAATGGGTGTCGTTCCGGGCCGAGACCCTTCTTCAGACTTCTCGATCCGAAACGTCACCCATTCCTTCTCTCCAGAGATGCTGTTGCCTGGGGGACTGGGTGCACTACAATGCTGAGAACTATATTCTGCACTCTGTATCTATCCTTGGCTTTACCTGTGGTACTTGAGTCCATTTACGTATATTGTTCTGATTGTATTGGATAGCACTCAAAAAAATGGCTTGAGTCCATTTACGTATATTATTCTGATTGTATTGGATAGCACGCAAAACAAAGTTTCCATTGTACGTGACAATAATAACCGAAACCTAAAATGTATATTGAAGTAGCTTGACATAAGATGGAAGGAGGCTCTTGTGTGGACCATACGTTTACTTTAGATTTAGTTTCGGGATACAGCGCAGAAACAGCCCTGCGGCGCACTGAGTCTGCGTCGACCAGCGACCTCGGTACCCTAGCACTACCCTACCCACGAGCGACAATTTACAATCTTTACTGAAGCCAATTATCCTACAAACCTATACGTCTTTGGAGTGTGTTAGGTAACCGGAGTTCCCGGAGAAAACCCACGTGGTCACAGGTAGAAGGTACAAACTCTACGCAGACAGCACCCGTAGTCAGGATCGAACCCGGGTCTCTGGCACTGTCAGGCAGCAACTCCATCGCTGCGTGTATCGGAGTGTACTAACTGAGCTGACTAGCCAGTTCCTGTATAGCAAATGCAGAGTTTTAGCTGGGAAATAATTGGCTTACAGCAACGAAGAATGAAAATTCTCTGGAATCTATATGCTTCCTTTGTTGCTGTTGGAATGTGATTACGAAAGAATGTTTTCTATTCCTATGAGTTGTGACCTAATCCCTCATTAACCAGCGGAGATATTTTCCTATCTGTGGTTGCCGTGTTTCATCATTGGGTGTTTGATCTATCTTCAAAGTTTTTCCACTGAACCTTTGCTCTTGCCGACTCTTTGTTGCTCTTTTTTGTTTGGTGTTGCGGGATTAATCTCGTTTCCTGTTACTTTCTTCCTGTTACGTTCTCCTGGTGTTGATCCGAAATATAAGGGGCGACGCAAAGGGGTGCGCCTGTGCCCGCAAGGGGTGCGCCTGTTCCGTGCTCTGGATACCAGAGTCTGTATTTTGCACACCACAACTTGAAGCACATCAGATTCCGAGAGGGCTTGGCAGGTTCAGTGCTGAGAGGATCGTTCCCTTGTGGGGATTGTTGAACCGGTGGGCATAGCTTCAGAATAAGATGTGTAGGAAGGAACTGCAGATGCTAGTTTCCACCAAAGATAGACACAAAATGCTGGAGTATCTCAGCGGGACAGGCAGCATCTCTGGATAGAGGTCGTTGCGGGTCGAGACAACTTCGAAGATTCCCTCTATCCCTGACAGTCTGAAGAAGTCGACCCGGAACGTCACCAATTCCTTCTGTCCAGACATGCTGCCGGTCCAGCTGCGTTACTCCAGCATTTTGTATCCTGTTTCAGAATAGGAGGTTGATCGGTGATGTTTCAGGCCAGTCTGAAGAAGGGTCCAGACCCGAAACATGACCTATCTACGTTCTCCAGAGTTGCTGCCTGACCCACTGAATCACTCCAGCATTTTGTGTCTTTTTTTTTGTAAACTAACATGTGTAGTTCCTTACTTCTACAACTATACACTCCTTCTCAATTCCCTCAATAATTGCAGCGAGATATTCTCTTTCCTATATTCAAATTTTCTTTCTGTTTAGGCCAAAATACATTTTTTTTCTCAACTGCTTACTGCAGCTGTATATTTGGGGTCTGCCGATGAGACTTGAACCTGGAACCCTCTACACAAGAGACAAAATGGCCATCCACTGAACCAGAAGGGAATTTCTAGTAGCTGGGTGAGAGTAGGATCAAGCTATGAATCTACCCCCTGTTCAATACCTGTCTGTCCCCAGGGACACATTCAGAGACAGATGTTCAGTGCTGCTAGAGGATCATCAACTCGGTGAAAGATTCTCTCTTGTCTGTCCAAAGCTTGTTGGTCTCCCAGCACAGCGAGATGCCCATCAAGGTATGTTGCCAACTGGCCCATTCCAGACTGTAGGAGTAGGTGCTGAGGGAGGCACTGAAGATCGGTGCAGCCAAACCCAAGACTCTGTGTGGGGGGAGGACCACAGTCTAGGGTCTTTCTGCTGCTGGACATTGAGGGGCAGAGTCCAGTGGGGAAAGAAGGGAAGGGAAGGCCACATGAGGTGTCAGGGTGTTTTGTTTAAAGATAGGTTTGCAAACTACTGAGCATGACACTGTTGATTGTATAGCGAGTGTCTGAAGAGTTTTTCCACAGTTTATGCTTTGTGTATTTTTTTTATTCTGAGTAGTTTAGTTTAGAAATATTTTTAAAAACTGTTCAGTTTCAAGTGTGAAAAAGGCAGCTCACATAACTGAAACCTTTGGAATCCATGACACCATTTTGGAATCCATGAAACTAGATAGCTAACAATGATTTCCATTCTACATTTTCCTTGATCTCCTTCCCCTTTGTCCTGTTTTCACATCTTGCATTTCCTTATCTCCGTATCTCCCTCTCCCCTGATTCAGTCTGAAGAAGGGTCTCGACCCGAAACGTCACCCGTTCCATCTATCCAGAGATGCTGCCTGTGCCGCTGAGCTACTCCAGCCTATTTCCTTCGCTCTATAGATGCTGCTCCACCCGTAGAGATTCTCCAACATTTTTGTCTACCTTCGGTTTTCCAGCATCTGCAGTTCCTTCTTAAATTAAACAAGTAAACAAGTTGATAAGGATCCTTAAATGTCACAAGAGGTTGTTAAATAATCACAATTACTATTATTGGTTATTTATTATTTGTTATGTTACTGAGATACGGTGAAAAACTTAGTTTTGTGTGCAGTCTAGGCCAATCATGCGAATACAACTACATTGAATGGTACAAAAGGAACAAATAAACAGGGTGAAAAATATAGTGTTACAGCGACAGAGAAAGCGCATGTAAATAAAAAATGTGATGACAGCAGCAAGGTAGATTGGAAGATTGGGCATGCATCCTTAGTTATATGAGAGATCCATTAAAGAGTCTGGTGATAACAGTAGGGAAGACGCTCTTCTTGAATCCGGTGGTGCGTGTTTCCAAAGCTGTTCTATCTTCTGTCTGATGGGGGAGGAGAAAATGACCGGGGCGAGAGTGATCCGTGATTACGGTGGCTGCTTTTCCTGAGGCAGCATGAAGCACAGGTGGAGAAGATGGGTTGAGGCTGGTTTGTGTGATGGACTGGGTTGCATCCATGACAGTCAAGACTTACGTCACGATACGATAGAACGTTATTTATCCCAGGAGGGAAATTGATCCACCAACAGTCATAAAACACAACGAGATACAGGAAACACCAAAAACAGATGACGAGTGGAAAGGAATCAGTCTTACCCCATGACAGAAGGGGGATAGAGATGTACAGTTTGATAGCCACAGAGAAAAATTATCTTCCGTGGCGTTCTGTACTGCACCTTGTACAGCAGTCGGTAGCTGAAGGCGCTCCTCAGGTTGACCAGTGTGTCATGGAGGAGGGTGAGATGCTGCTTTCTTCTGCATTGGTATAGGGCTCTGGTGAGACCACATCGGGAGTATTGTGTACAGATTTGGTCTCCTAATTTGAGGAAGGACATCCTTGTGCTTGAGGCAGTGCAGCGTAGGTTCACGAGATCGATCCCTGGGATGGCGGGACTGTCATATGAGGAAAGATTGAAAAGACTAGGCTTGTATTCACTGGAGTTTAGAAGGATGAGGGGGGGGGGGGATCTTATAGAAACATATACAATTATAAAAGGACTGGACAAGCTAGATGCAGGAAAAATGTTCCCAATGTTGGGCGAGTCCAGAACCAAGTGGCACAGTCTTAGAATAAAGGGGAGGACATTTAAGACTGATGTGAGAAAAAACGTTTTCACCCAGAGAGTTGTGAATTTGTGGAATTCCCTGCCACAGAGGGCAGTGGAGGCCAAATCACTGGATTGATTTAAGAGAGAGTTAGATAGAGCTCATGGGGCTAGTGGAATCCAGGGATATGGGGAGAAGGCAGGCACGGGTTATTGATAGGGGACGATCTGCCATGATCGCAATGACTGGCGGTGCTGGCTCGAAGGGCCGAATGGCCTCTTCCTGCACCTATTTTCTATGCGTCTATGTTTCTATTCTCCGCAGTTTGAGAAGCATCCTCGCCTCCAAGACCAGCACCCATGAATCTAAGACTTGGGGTCTTGGGCAGAGTGGTTGCCAGGCCAATTATGCATAATTGAGGGAAAACTATTTCATTCACTATCAAAGCCGCAGGGAAGTTGTATTTAAGTGGGCGTCCAGCCCATGGGATTCATGCTGATGTGAATACAAAACAGTGCAATTTAATGTGTTTTCCTTTGTGGAAGAAATGGGGTGAGGGACAGAAGAGTTTGAGTGAAGAGAGCCATTAAGATCAAGGGATTTGAAAATGGAGAGGATAGTTAAGAAAAGACCTTTTACCATTGTCAAAAAGCCATGAATCAATCACACAGCACACTCCAGTTAGCAACTACCTAGCAATCCTTGACAAATACAGTGCTGTGTATAAAGGGGAGGAAGATATCTTGAAAGCATTGCAAAACAAAATCCTTTGTACAAAGCAGAACAGGCTCAACCTACCGACAAAGCCAAACGTCACGGAAAACAGTGAGATTGTGTTCCTGCCGGAGTCTGGGCAAAGTCGCCCATTTTTAACATTGGCTGAATACCGCCAATACCATTGCCATCTGCCAACCATCTGTGCAGGAGTTGCATTGGTGTTATTTATGTGTGGTGTGAGCAGATGCATGTGGGCCGCCATGGGCAGGCGCATTATTCACGCCGTGCACTTGCAGCAATGCCAGCATGTGTCGCCGGGGGGTTCGAATTGGGACTAATTTGAACCTAGGGTATTTCAAACTCGAAGGCTTTCACTAGAAGCAGTAACTCAGACTGAAACCCCCTGATCTCAGGAGCGGATTTCTCAAATTAAACTTGCAGGAAGACAACTGCAGATCCTGGTTTCCACCGAAGACAGACACAAGATGCTGGAGTAACTCAGCGGGACAAGCTGCATCTCTGGAGAGAAGGAATGGGTGACGTTTCGGGCCGAGACCCTTCTTCAGACTGGAAGGGACTGGAAGGGTCAGTCTGAATGGCCCACAGAGTCCACGCCGAACAGTGATCCACATACACTAGCATTATCCGAAACACTAGCGACAATTTACAATTTTTACCAAAGCCAATGAACTTACAAGCCTGCACGTCTTTAGACTGTGGGAGGAAACCGGAGCACCCAGTGAAAACCCACGCAGGTCACGGAGGGAACGTATTTACTCCGTACAGACAGTACCCGTAGTCAGGATCAAACCTAGGTCTCTAACGCTGTATGGCTGTGCCACAGTACCTCTTGTGTTGTGTTAAACCTTTATAGTCAGTGGAATATATTTTTGCCTCTGAATCGGAAAGTTATGAGCTCCAGAACCACCCGGGACAGTTGAACAAGAAAATCTATGCGCAGACTTTAGTGCGCTATCTTTTTGATAAAGTGTTGGCATAAAGATGTAGTGTAACTGATCCATTGGCACTATTCTATAGAACTGAGGAGATTCCTCCCACTGCTCTGACCAATATCCATCTTTTAGTTTAGGAATGGTCAATAAACGTTGGCCTGAATGAATAAAAATGAATATAAAATGATCAACTTATCAACAATGGAATGTCTGCATACTAATCACATTGGCCCTTGAGGGGAAATGTGGAAACAAGGAACTGCAGGTGCTGTTTTACAAAAAAAAAAGACACAAAGTGCTGGAGTAACTTTGCGTTTCAGGCAGCATCCTTGCAAAAATGGGGTTCCAACCCTTCTTCAGACTGATTGTGGGGTAGGGGAGAGAAATCTAGGATAGAGGAGGTGCAGGACAAAGCATGGCGGGTAACAGGTGAACACCTAGCCTTTGTTTATCTGTCTGCTTATGGAAACTCCCCCTCACCTGTGTTCATCTATTACTTGCCTGTATAGGATTAAATCACATAATGGCGAACCCTTAGTACAACCTAAAGATATTAATGAGAGATTTTTGCAATATTATAAAAACTTATACTCTGCTAAAACGACAGAAAACAGGATAGGAATAGAAGCATTTTAAAAAAAATGTAATCTGAATGGGTTGGATTCACAAAATAGAGAATCATTAAATGCTGAAATTTCAGTAAAAGAAATCCAAGAATCTATCAGATCATTAAAAAATGGTAAAACACCGGGACCGGATGGTATTGGCTCGGAATTTTATAAAACATTTTATGATCTGATTGCACCACGCTTGAAGACACTCTATGAATATATTTATACCCAGCAGAAACTACCAGAAACGTTAAATGAATCTATTATAACACTTATACCTAAAATAGACAAAGATCTGGATGACCCAGGATCATTTAGAGCTATAGCTCTTTTAAATACTGATCAAAAGATATTAACTAAAATATTAGCACAAAGGCTAAGTACAGTTATTAATGAATTAATTCATCCCGATCAAACAGGATTTATACCAAAACGATATTCCTCATATAACCTGAGACGTTTATTCAATATTATATACTCGAAAAGAGGTATTAATAGATCTAGTAGTTATTTTGTTAGATGCGGAGAAAGCCTTCGACCAGGTGGAATGGTCTTACTTGTTTTCGGTTATGGAAACTTTTAAATTGGGAGAGAAGTTTATTACTTGGGTCAAATTATTATACACTAATCCAACAGCCAGAATAATAACAAATCAAACGCTATCAACTAAATTCAGTCTATCTCGAGGCTGTAGACAAGGTTGCCCTTTATTCCCACTACTATTTGCACTTGCAATAGAACCATTAGCTCAACGTGTGAGATCACATCCTGAAATATATGGGTATGATACCAGAGATACTGAAAATAAAATCTCCTTATATGCGGATGATGTATTACTTTATATTACAAAGCCGGAAATTAGTATCCAAAATTTATTAAAATTAATAACTGAATTTGGATCTTTTTCAGGATATAGTATTAATTGGAATAAAAGTGAACTCATGCCAATAATGGTAAATAACTTACATATATTACAACAATTTCCTTTTAAGATAACAAACAAAAAAATTAAATATCTTGGAATTTATGTAACAAAAAGATTCGATTCTTTATTTAATTCCAACTTCCCACTCTTATTGAATAAATTAAATAAGAACATTTTATATTGGAAAACTCTACCCATCTCAATGCTAGGTAAAATTAATGTAATAAAAATGATTTTTCTTCCGCAATTACTATATCTTTTACAATTGATTCCGATATATCTTCCTAAAAATTTCTTTAGGAAGATGGACTCTTTAGTTACCAACTTTATTTGGGATTATAAGAGCCATAGAATAAATAAAAAACATTTATGTAAATCAAAAATAAATGGAGGTCTAGCACTACCAAACTTCATGTTTTATTACTGGGCAGTTAATATTAAAAATATGAATTTTTGGTTAGTAGAGACAGATAAACAACCAATTTGGTTAAAAATGGAAAAAGAAGATTGTTCACCTTTTGAAATTAGTTCGATAATATTTGCCAATATTAATTTAGGTAAGAAAACCTATAGTGAAAACCCTATAATAGAAAGTGGAATACGTATCTGGAAACAAATAAAGAAAACATTAAAATCGGAATGTATACCACTAGCCCTTATCATTGTAAATAATGTTACATTTAAACCTTCAAAGATGGATAAAGGCTTTTTACAATGGAAAAATAAGGGAATTAATAAGACGGGAGATCTCTACAGGGAAAATTATTTCCTTTCATTTCAAGAATTACAACAAATTTATGGATTACATTCAAAAGATTATTTTAGATACTTACAAATGTAAAAGCAAACACACAGAAAATTAGAAATAGAAAGACAGAAATTTTAGATGAATGTCTAAATAAACACCCGAACACAGAAACATTGATATCATACATTTATAATATCCTATTGGAAAATGATGTCCCATTGACAGAAATATATAGACAATCATGGGAAAACGAATTAGGTCAAATTATTAGACCAGAAGTATAGGATGAAAGTTTACAACACATACACCACTGTTCGTTAAATGCTAGACACTCTCTTATACAATTTAAAATATTATATAGACTACATTACCCAAAGTCCAAACTACATAACATTTTTTCAAATGTATCTGCCATATGTGATAAATGTCAGCACTTAGAAGCTAACTTGACACACTCATTTACAAATTGTGTAAAAATTACAAAATTTTGGATAAAAATATTTAGGATAATTTCGAATGTTGTTAATATGAATCTGACTCCTGACTCAAAGTTAATAATACTGGGAATACCGGAAACAGATCAATTAATAACAACGAATCAAAGAATATTTATTGATTATAGTTTAATAATTGGGAAAAAATTAATATTAAAATTCTGGAAAGGTCCTACATCCCCCACAATCAAAATGTGGATTCCAGGAATGTCGGAGACACTCCATCTGGAAAGATTGAGGCTTGGCCCAATGGACAGGTTGGATCTTTTTAGAGGAATATGGTCTCCATACATTGAATATCTAAAGGGTCAAAATGGCTCGGTGCGAGAGCCTGACTGAAACCTGAATAATGGAATAGATGAAGAAATATGTATAACAAATCATGGATATATCTCCAACGATGGATAACTTTTTAATACTCCATTCAATTCTTCATTTTTGATTTCTTATCTCTATATTATTTTTCTCTATCTTTTCTTACTTATAAAAAAAATGTATAGAAATATAAATAAGTCTTAAATGTTAATATTAATAATATTACGAATGTATGTAAGAAGTATTTTCTATTAATATGTATTTACAACTAATAAAAATATTCATCAAACCCTTCTTCAGACTGATTGTGGGGTAGGGGAGAGAAATCTAGGATAGAGGAGGTGCAGGACAAAGCATGGCGGGTAACAGGTGAACACCTAACCTTTGTTTATCTATCTGCTTATGGAAACTCCCCCTCACCTGTGTTTATCTGTTACTTGCCTCACTTTGTCCGATCGCCCTCTCTTCTAAATGTTTTCCTCTCCCCCCCTCCACCCCTCCCCCCCTCACCCCCTCCCCCCCATCTTCCCCCCCCCCCCCCCCCCCCCTTCTCCCCCCCACTCCAAAATCAATCTGAAGAAGGATCCTGAACCAAAATACCTTCTATCCATGAATTAAACCATTCACACAATGCTTCCATGTTAGGAGAATATGATGAAGTAGATTGCTTCATTTGGACCAAAGAGTTTTCTTTCATGGTTAAGTGATATTTCAGGTCGGGAGAAACTCAGCTGGTCAGGCAGCATCTCTGGAGGAAAGGAATAGGTGGCATTTCAGGTCGACTCCACCCGAAAAGTCACTTATTCCTCTTCTTCATGGATGCTGCCTGACCCACTGGGTTACTCCAGCACCTTGGGTCTTACTTTTTGAGAGAGCTTGCTGTGGACAAATGGGCTGTCACATTCATAGAAACAAAGAAAATAGGTGCAGGAGTAGGCCTTTATGCCCTTCGAGCCTGCGCCGCCATTCAATATGATCATGGCTGATCATCCAACTCAGTATCCTGCACCTGCCTTCTCTCCATACCCCCTGATCCCTTTAGCCACGAGGGCCACATCTAACTCCCTCTTAAATATAGCCAATGAACTGGCCTCAACTACCTTCTGTGGCAGAGAATTCCAGAGACTCACCACTCTCTGTGTGAAAAATGTTTTCCTCATCTCGGTCCTAAAGGAATTCCCCCTTATCCTTAAACTGTGACCCCTTGTTCTGGACCTCCCCAACATCGGGAACAATCTTCCTGCATCTAGCCTGTCCAACCCCTTAAGAATTTTGTAAGTTTCTATAAGATCCCCCCTCAGTCTTCTAAATTCTAGCGAGTACAAGCCGAGTCTATCCAGTCTTTCCTCATATGAAAGTCCTGACATCCCAGGAATCAGTCTGGTGAACCTTCTCTGTACCCCCTCTATGGCGAGAATGTCTTTCCTCAGATTCCCTACCGTACTGTTGACACAAGTGCATTCAAAGGCTGTTACATATTTAGGACCTTTCTAAATGGGTAATCCAGCCTTGATCCGTTCCAAAGAACACTCTATTGCCCCAGCTGGAGTTTGGAGTCTGAAATTACCCCACTGTTTTACCAAAACAATAGTGGGAAAACATATTTGAACAAGAGAACGTTGGAAGATCTATAGTGGAAAAAAGTAGCAAAGAGCAAAGGAAAAAGTACGTTTGGTGGTGAGGAAGTGTGTTTTTTAACGTGTGTTACTTTAACCTTGGAGTTTTGGATAAAGAAGAAATTCAGACAGCGTCATCAATCTTTTGTCCCCAGTTGGACAGGGACAAGTAAGAATGTAATTTGGGTTACAGGAGTGGTTTTGCTCATTGTTCCCGTGCATGGATGAATATGTTAGCTCTTGAATCCGTCCAGCTGAATCCTTTCCCATTTCAAGGCTCTTTGTGAAATATTCCTCTTCTTTCCCTACTTCAGAGTTGCCGGGCTTTGAACCTCATTCGGAGAGTCTACGGCTTGCAGGGATAGGTAGGGTACATGTGGAGTTGATACCTCCCCGGATGTGTGGTCTAGAAACTGAGGTTATAGCAGGGAAACTGAGTCATACAGCAGGGAAACATAAACTCATAAACTGAGTCAGACAGCAGGGAAACAGGCCCTTCGGCCCAACTCGCCCATGCTGACCAAAATGCACCATCTATGCTAATCCCATTTGCCCGCATTTGGCCCATATCTGTCTAAACCTTTTCTATCATGTACCTTTTCAGGAGTCTTTTAAAGTCTCAGAATTCTCTGGGACCAAGATTAAAAATTCTCTGGAGGCCAATTCTCTGGATGCTTTCAAGAGAGAGTTAGATAGAGCTCTTAAAGATAGTGGAGCCAGGGGATATGGTGAGAAGGCAGGAAAGGGGTACTGATTGTGGATGATCAGCCATGATCACATTAAATGGTGGTGCTGGCTCGAAGGGCCGAATGGCCTACTCCTGCACCTATTGTCTATTATCTATTGTCTAAATGCTGTTATAGTACCTGCCTCAACTACCACCTCTGGCAACTCATTCCATTTACCCACCATCTTCCAAGTAAAAAAGTTGTGCTTTTTTACAATATACATTAATGATTTGGACGAGGGAATTGAATGCGACATCTCCAAATTTGCAGATGACAACAAGCTGGGGGGTATAGTTAGGTGTGAGGAGGATGCTAGGAGGCTGCAGGGTGATTTGGATAGGCTGAGTGAGTGGGCAGATGCATGGCAGATGCAGTATAATGTGGATAAATGTGAGGTTATCCACTTTGGTGGCAAAAACATGAGGGTAGACTATTATCTGAATGGTGGCAGATTAGGAAAAGGGGAGATGCAACGAGACCTGGGTGTCATGGTACACCAGTAATTGAAAGTAGGCATGCAGGTGCAGCAGGCTGTGAAGAAAGCGAATGGCATGTTAGCATTCATAGCAAAAGGATTTGAGTATACGAGCAGGGAGGTTCTACTGCAGTTGTACAGGGGTTTGGTGAGACCACACCTGGAGTATTGCGTACAGTTTTGGTCTCCAAATCTGAGGAAAGACATTCTTGCCATAGAGGGGGTACAGAGAAGGTTCAGCAGACTGATTCCTGGGATGTCGGGACTTTCATATGAAGAAAGACTGGATAGACTCGGCTTGTACTCACTGGAATTTAGAAGATTGAGGGGGGATCTTATAGAAACTTACAAAATTCTTAAGGGGTTGGACAAGCTAGATGCAGGAAGATTGTTCTCGATGTTGGGGGAGTCCAGAACAAGGGGTCACAGTCTAAGGATAAGGGGGAATTCCTTTAGGACCGAGATGAGGAAAACATTCTTTACACAGAGAGTGGTGAGTCTCTGGAATTCTCTGCCACAGAAGGTCATTGAGGCCAGTTCATTGGCTATATTCAAGAGGGAGTTGGGTGTGGCTCTTGTGGCTAAAGGGATCAGGGGGTATGGAGAGAAGGCAGGTGCGGGATACTGAGTTGGATGATCAGCCATGATCATATTGAATGGCGGTGCAGGCTCGAAGGGCCGAATGGCCGACTCCTGCACCTATTTTTCTATGTTTCTATGTTTCACGTTTCTCTTAAATCTTTCCCCTCGCAACTTAAGCCTCTTGTTTTTAATGCCCCTACTATGGGTAAAAGGCTCTGTACATTCATCCTGTTAATTCCCCTTATGATTTTATACACCTCTATAAGATCATCCCTCAGCCTCCTTTGTTGTATGTCCTGGCATGCCCAACCTCTCTCTATAGCTCAGTCCTTCAAGTCCTGGCAAGATCCTTGTAAATCTTCTCTGCGCTCTTTCCAACTTAACGACATCCATGGAATTCTCTCCCTAATAAGCTTTGAAGGCTCAGTGGAAGAGGATATTTATGTCAGTGACCATTAGGTCATTCGATATTAAGAGAATCAAGGGATATAGGTTGGTATGGGAACGTGGAGCTGAGGTATAGGATTAATTGTGATCTTATTGAATGATAATGCATGGTTAAGGGACAGAGGGTGTTCTGTTCCTTTGTCTTATGCATGCCTCCGGATTCAGGGACAGTTTCTTCCCAGCTGTTATCAGACAACTGAACCGTCCTGTCACCAGCTAGAGTGAAGTCCTGACCTGCCATTTACCTCATTGGAGACCTTTGAACTGTTTTTAATTGGACTTGACTGGAGTTTATCTTGCAATAAATGTTAAACCCTTTATCCTGCACCTGTCCACTGTGGGAGGCTTGCTTGTTTAGTTTAGCTCAGTTTAGTTTAAAGATAAAGAGCGGAAACAGGCACTTCGGCCCAACGAGTCCGCCCCGACTAGCGATTCCCGCACATTAGCACTATCCTACGCACACTAGGGACAAGTTTACATTTACGCATTTATACCAAGCCAATTAACCTACAAACCTGTACGTCTCTGGAGTGTGGAAGAAAATCAAAGATCTCGGAGAAAACCCACGCAGGTCACGGGGAGAACGTACAAACTCCGGAACAGACAAGCTCCCGTAGTCAGGATCGAACCCGGGCCTCTGGCGCTGTGAGGCAGTAGCTCCACCACTGCCCCACCATGCCGCATTCATTGCATATGACTGTGTTCATGTATGGTCTTTTTGCTAACTGGATAGCACGCAACAATAATCTTTATATACCACATACTGTACATGTGATAATATTAAAACTAAACTAAACTTATGGACTTCTGCTCGGGCCAATGTGTGAAGCCAGACCTGAAACAGCCTAGTCGGCTGGGAACCGCTGATTGAAATGGCCGAATAAGCCACGCGCAATTCGGAACGGGCAGTAAACCGCAAACTCGCGGTGAATATCTGTAGGTTGTAAAGGAGAAGACGAAAGTACACCTGATTAACTAAGGAACTTTCTCATGTGAGTGTATTGGCTTTTGCAAATGTCACAGAGCAATCATTTTCAGAGCATGCATCAGCAGGAAAAAGAGTGATGATTTCTGTCTAATGACACCTTGCGCTTCACATAGGTGAGGCGCACTCTATCATTTGACTCAAAGTTAATGACCGTGTAACGTAAATCACAAAGATAGTAATAAATCAGCCAATGAGTCAGTTCAGGAGCCCATCGGCAATGTGATGCCTGTCAAATACATTTACATCTCACGAGATTCAAAAAACATGCAAAATCCGAAACAAAGCAGAAAACACTGGAAGCACTCCATAATTTAGCCCGCATCTGCGGAAAGCAAAACCAAGAAATTCAGTTAACGTTTCGGGTCAAAGAGCCTTCGTAATGCCTTCCTCTGCCTAATGTCGTTGATGTGAAAAATGAATTCTGTTTCTCTTTCTGCATGCAATAGAAGGCTGCACTGCATTTGGAGTATTGCGTGTAGTTCCGGTAGCCGCATTTTTAGGAAGGATGTGTAGGATTTGTGAAGGGTGCAGAATGATGCCTGGATTAGTGGGTATTAGGTGTAGGCAAAGGTTGGGCAGACTTGAATTGTTTGCTCTGTAAGGTCGCATGGAGACCTGATAGAAGTATATAAAATTACGAGAAGTATACATAGCGTAGACAGTCAGACTTTTCTCCCAGGATGGAGAAATCAAGTACTAGAGGGCATAGCTTTGCAGTGGGAGAGATGAGATTTACAGGATGGCAGACACAAAAAGTTGGAGCAAGTCAGCGAGTCAGGCTGACCTGATGAAGGGTCCCGACCCGAAACGTCACCTATTCCTTTTCTCCAGCAATGCCACCTGACCCGCTGAGTTACTCCAGATTTTTGTGCCTGTCTTCGGTTTAAACCAGCATCCTCCCTACACAAAATTTAAAGGAGATGTGAGGGGCAGGTCTTTTACGCAGAAGGTGCCTGGAACGTGCTGCTGTGAGGAGTGGTGGAGGCAGAATATTTCCCAATTCTTCATCTGTTTTTTGACTACCCCATTTGGAAAAAATACTCAGTCACATAACTACTGCTTTTGCAAATTCAAAACAGTTTGGTTAAGGGATGTTAAAAGAGTATTGTTGTAAGACTAATGGGAAGCAGTGCAGGACAAGTGGCGGGACTAAATTAAGGACCACAGTTGGAGCAGTTTCCTTTGGTAAGATTCTGCATGTGGCTGCTTTGGTTTCAGTTTTTTAAAAGTTATTTTTTAGTTTTTTGAGATACAGCATGGAAACAGGCCCTGCGGCCCACCGAGCCAGCGCCAATCACTGATCGCCCATACACTAGCTCTATCCTACACACTAGGGGCAATTTGCAGAAGCCAATTAACCAACAAACCTGCACGTCTTTGGAATGTGGGAGGAAACGGGTGCACTCGCAGACAACCCACGCGGTCACAGGGAGAACGTGCAAACACCGTATAAACAGCACCCGCAGTCAGGATCGAACCCGGGTCTCTGGCAGCAACTCTACCGCTGCGCCACTGTGCAGTGTTCTGTGCACTGCTTTCAATGAAAGGTCAGCAAGGAGGAGGGGACGTTTAGCAAGGAACTGCAGATGCTGGTTTACATCAAAGATAGACACAGGCTGCTGGAATAGCTCAGCGGGACCGTCAGCATCTCAGGAGAGAAGGAATGGGTGACGTTTCGGGTGGAGACCCTTCTTCAGACTGAGGGTCCAGGGAGTGTGAGTCTAGAGATATGGAAGGGTAAGGTGTGAAAATGACAGATCAAAGCAGACATTGTTATGATAAGGAAATACTGGATGGTTTATTGTTATAGTAATAAAAATAATAATAATAATGATAATAATAAGGGCTGTACGGTGGCACAGCAGTAGAGTTGCTGCCTTACAGCGCCAGAGACCCGGGTTCGATCCTGACTTTGGGTGCTTGTCTGTACGGAGTTTCTATGTTCTTACCGTGACCTGTGTGGGTTTTCTCCGAGATCTTTAGTTTCCTCCCACACGCCAAGGATGTGCAGGTCTGTAAGTTAATTGGCTTTGTATAAATGTAAATTGCCTCTCGTATGTGAAGGGTGGTGTTGGTGTGTGGGGATCACTGGTTGGCATGGACTCGGTGGGCCGAAGGGCCTGTTTCCACAGAGTCTCCAAACTAAACTAAACTAAACTAAAATTATTATAATAATATTAATAATTGTTATTATTATTATTATTATTATTATTATTGTTGTTATTATTGTTGTTGTTATATTAATAATATATAATTACTATATTAATAGTATATTAATTATATTATTATACTATAAATAATAATAGTCGTTATTATACCCATATAATATTATTATATAATAATATTATATGGTTATAATATTACTATTATTATTTATAATATAGTGTTACTTATTAATATTATACTTTTGATGTTATTATTGTATTGTTGTTGTTATAATATATAATAACTATATTAATAGTATATTAAATAATATATTATTATTATATTATATTATATTGTATTATAAATCATAATAGTAATTATTGTTACCTTAATAATAATAATATTATCAGGTAACAATAATTACTATTATTATTTATTATATAATACAATATAATGTTATATTATATTATAGTATATATTATATTATATTATTAATAAATACGTATATAATGTGCCTGCACCCTCTGCTTCCACAGTTGATGCAGCAACAAGCAGCGATCATGGCAGCCACCACACACACCGGGTACCTAAACCCCACCGCTGCCTTCCCCACGGCACAGATGCACCACATGGCAGCCATCAACCTGAACGGGCTGGCAGCAGCGCCCCTCACGCCCACATCAGGTGAGACCCCACCTTCCTTCCTCGCAGTCCATCAGTTCAGTTTGTTGTCACGTGTTGACACAGAAAGCTGGAGTAACTCAGCGGGACAGGCAGCATCTCTGGAGAGAAGGGACGGGTAACGTTTCGGGTCGAGATCCTTCTTCAGACACTTCAGGGTCGCGACCCGAAATGTCATCCATTCCTTCCCTCCAGAGATGCTGCCTGTCCTGCTGAGTTACTCCAGCATTTTGTGCCTACGTTCGATTTAAACCAGCATCTGCAGTTCTTTCCTACACACTTGTTGTCACGTGTACCGAGGGACGGTGAAAAGCTTTTGTTGCGTGCTATCCAGTCAGCGGAAAGACAATACATGATTACAATCGGGCCATTTACAGTGTATAGATACATGATAAGGGAATAACGTTTAATGCAAGGTAAAGCCAGCAAAGTCCGCTCAAAGATAGTCGGAGGGTCACCAATGAGGTAGATAGTAGTTCAGGACTGCTCTTTGGTTGTGGTAGGACGATTGTTGCCTGATTATATCTGGGACGAAACTGTCCCTGAATCTGGAGGTGTGTGTTTTCACACTTCTATACCTTTTGCCTGATGGGAGAGGGGAGAGGAGGGAGTGGCCAGGATGTGATTAGTCCTTAATTATGTTGCCGGCCTTGCCGAGGCAACGTGAGGTGAAAATGGAGTCCAGTTCCTCTGCCCACTCTGGGGAGGTCCTCTCTGAGAGCCAGGTCTCCAGGCCTGGCCCCCCAACCCCCCCCCCCCCCCCCCCCCTCTCCCCACCACCAGACCAGGGTGAATGTGGAAGGACCAGCCAGGAAAATGGTGGAGCATTCAAACCTTCTTTGGTCCAAATCTGGCCAAAGGCAAAGTAGTGGCAGAAGAGTAGAGGACAAATGGAGACACAAGGAACTGCAGATGGAGCAACTCAATGAGTCAGGCAGCAGCTTTGGAGGGAATGAACCGAGAATGTTTCGGGTCAAGACCCATCTTCCAAACTGATTGTAGTTGGGGGGTGAAAGCAGGAAAAGAGAGGTGGGGGCAGGACAAAGCTTGGAAAGTGATGGGTGGGTACGGCTGAGGAGGGGGGACAAAGGCCAGATGAAAAGGAGACAAAAGAGTGTAAGATAAGGAGAGAAGAGGGGGTGAAACGTGAAGCCAAGAGAGGGTTATCACACAGTGGAGATACCACCAGCAGATGTGTTCAGCATTGCAATGGACTGGTGGGACAATGGCCCTTCCCTTTACTGTGGATGCCACTGGAAAGGCTGGCACGGATTGTCCAACTCTTGGTGACCTTAGGAGATGGTAGTGAACCGCCATCTTCTCCATCTGCTCCAATCCTTGCGATGGGGGTGCACCTACAATTATGGCAGCTGTACTCGGATACCAAGCCGATGGTGAGACACATCAGTCATACTGAGGGAGGCGAACTGAATGAGGGGCAATGTTCCTCAGGACTTTGCTGCACTTGTCCTTGCCTGTTCTGTCATCGTGGAGTTTGGGAACGAAGACGGGACAAAAATGCTGCCAGCAAAACCAGGAGGAAAAACCACACAGGGTAATTAAAAAGGAGTTGTGCGTTCTTTTCTCATTTTGTTTGAACATTTTTTGTCTTTTTGGTTAAAGACGAGGTGCGGGGCAAGGATGTTTGACCGGGCAAAGTGGTTGGGAATGGGAAGATAATGTGCCCGATTTCTCAGGGAGTGTGGCCAGTCGGGTTAAGAGTTGGAAGGTACTGGTGAAGCACACCTTCGAAAGGTAAATCCTTGTGAGATGTCACCTTCTTTGTGTCTTTCAGGGTTGTCCTCTCCTCCGGGAATCGCAGCTCCCACTGTTCCCAGCATTGTATCTCCGATAGGGGTGAACGGCTACACCGGGCTCTCTGCCCAGCACAACGGGCACCCTGCTGTGGAGGCGGTCTACACCAATGGAATTCACCCGTACCCAGGTACGTGCCATCCGCACCAGGGCATCACTGCCAACCCGCGTCTGCGACCAGTAATGTGCAGTAATGTAGCTTCCATGCATGGTACCACGTCACACAAATGCATCGAGCAGCTCTGTGGCATTGCTTAAAATGAATATCAGATACGTCAATGAAAAATGTGTTGGAAGGAACTGCAGATGTTGGTTTAAACCGAAGATTTAGACACAAAAGGCTGGAGTATCTCAGCGGGATAGGCAGCATCTCTGGAGAGAAGGAATGGGTGACGTTTCGGGTCGAGACACCATGTATCTATGTGCAAGATTCTTATTAAATCAGGCGTTGTCTAAACACTATAGTTGGCAGATAAATCAAAGGGACAATCAGGATCATGCACTAACTTGTTTTTTTATCTTTCTATTTCCTCCATTTTTCTTCCCTTCTTCTTTAATTTACATTGACCCTCCAATTCCTCCCATTGCTTTCCCTCACCTTGTGTGACATATCCATCACTTTACCGGTGATTCTTGCCTTTTATCAAATTTCTCCTGTTCAAAAATCTTTGCTTACTGTGGGGTTTTTTTTTGCTTCTCGTGTGGATTATTTTCATTCTTTCTCCATTTTGTGTCCTTCATTCTTGTTTTTAATTCCAATTTTTGGGTCTCATTTCCCTTTTTCCCCACTTTCACTCCATCTCTTATCTTCCCTATCGTTCTCCCTCTAATACCTGCCTTTGCTTCATTATTTCTTACCTTGCGTTCATCCCTTTCACTCACACCTCCGTTGTCATTCTCCCTATTCTTCAACCTAACTTGCTGCCCTCCTTTCCTTTGTTGCCCTCTTCCTTCTCGTCTCTCCCACCTTCTCTCCATCTCTTCCGTCCCCTTTCCTCTACACACCTGCTGCCCCACACTTTGTTCTCCATTGGTTTTGCCTCTCTATCGCTCGTGTCTCTCGCCTCCTGTAACTCGTTCCTGCCTCTCAACTTTCGGCATTTCATCCTCTCACCATCTTTCCCGCTTGCCGTCTCAACGTCCATAATCTTTCTCGCCTCTGCACCGTATCTCCATCTCGCCATCCCTTCTCTTCGCAACTCAGCTCAAAGTCCTTCTGCAGCTGACGCCTTGCAGCAGGCTTTCACAGGGGTCCAGCAGTACACAGGTATTGTACATATATTTATTATAAATATATTTCTGTAAGCTCACTCTGTGTTTACAATACTGTTTACTAGCAAGAGACGAGGAACTTTGAATGTACAAAAAGCTATTTTATTCATTGTGTGGGAGAGAGAGAGAGAGAGAGAGAGAGAGAGGCTGCCTGCCCCTTTTCCGGGCCTACGTCCGTGCACGTGTGTCCCTGGAGCGGGAACATGCGGTGTCCACGGGGACTCTGGAGGCCTTCCGTGGGCGCTGGTCACCGCGTGGGGTTCAGAGTATTGTGAACAATGATTGTATTGTTGTACTATAATGTTTTTTTTATATAGTGCAATTTTTGATTATGGTTTGATGTGTTGTATTATATGATTGTGTCAAATAAAGTTTTTGAAACAAAAAAACAAAAAAACAAAAAAAAAAAAAAAAAAGGGAGAGTGGGAGAGAGGGTGGGCCTCATTGAGAACGCAAGCAAATTGCAAAAAAAGGCAATAATAGGAATAATTGACATTTTGGTCGGCATGGACCGAAGTGGGCCGAAGGGCCTATTTCCAAGCAGTACAGCTCTATGCCCTTATTATAAAATACACTTACAATGAGATTAAATGGAAGACAGTCACGACAGGACTGTATATTTACATGGCGGTTACATTTCCAGTGAAGAATACAATTGGGTGCATGTGGAGGAAGGAACTGCAGATACAACACGATACGATATGATAGACCTTTATTTATCCCAGGAGGGAAATTGATCTGCCAACAGTCATGAAAACACAAAATACACAAAACACAAAATACATGAAAGATGAAATTAAAGTGACGCGTGGAAAGGCTTGGGGGATGTGCAAAGATTGGAGAGGGAGGAGAGGAAGGACAGTCGGTCTCAGTCTACCCCACGACAGAAGGGGGAGGAGTTGTACAGTTTGATAGCCACAGGGAAGAAGGATCTCCTGTGGCGTTCTGTGCTGCATCTTGGTGGAACCAGTCTGTTGCTGAAGGTGCTCCTCAGGTTGACCAGTGTGTCATGGAGGGGGTGAGTTGTATTGGCCAAGGTGCTCTGCAATTTGAGGGGCACCCTCCCCTCCGAAGACCACCTCCCATGAATCCAACTCCGCCCCTGGATGCTGGTTTATACCGAAGATAGACATTAAATGTTGGAGTAACTCAGCAGGTCAGACAGCATCTCAGGAGAAAAGGAGTAGGTGATGTTTTGGGTCAGAACCCTCCCTCAGATTGCTTCCGCCCCCACCCACCTGCTCTTCCCATCTCATTGCACCGTCTTTATGTTATTTGTTTCTTGAAATTTTGAGATAACTGCACGATGGCATGATAAATGCAATGCTCGATGCAGACATGGGTTGGATTGTAGAGCTTTTGTTGATGTACCCTTCCAGTGGTTGTTAACTCAAACATAGAAACATCAGGAGTAGGCCATTCAGCCCTTCGAGCCTCGTTAATATGCATGGCTGATCCCAACTCAGGCTATACCCTCTGATCCCCTTATATCAAGCCAATGAAAAAAAAGTATCATCCACTCGGTCTCTGCTTATTACTTCTTACAATCAATTGGAGGGTCAAAAAGCAGGCGGAATCAGAGGAGAAAAGCACATGGTGGTACTCTTGAACCTCCCTGCAGATGTGTTTGCCTCTTGCATTCTCAGTCTCTTCTCACATCTTGTTCTTTAATGGGTGAATGATTATATGGATCATGCTAGGGCAGAGGGGACCAGTTTAACTTGGCATTATGTCCAGTACAAGCATTGTGGGCCGAAGAGCCCATTCCTGTGCTGTACTATTCTATGTTCTATGATTCCTTCATCATACGCTAAGATAAGGCCATAAAGTGATAGGAGTAGAATTAGGCCATTCGGTCCATCAAGTCTACTCCGCCATTCAATCATGGCTGTTCTGTCTCTCCCTTCTAACCCTATTCTCCTGCCTTCTTCCCATTACCTCTGACGCCTGCACTAATCAACAGATATCAACTGTTGGCCAATTTCTTGTAAGTGGCCCACAACTCCTGTCACTGTTTATGTAGATCCAGTTGGTCACAGTCTTCTTGCAGGAATAACTACCGCATATATCAGTTTATAATATCATCTGCAGTTCTGGCCCATTACAGGGAGAATGTGGAGGCTTTGGATAGGGTGCAGCAGTTTTTTATAAAGCAAAAATGCTGCCTGTTGAGAGAGTTTTCGTTATAAAGAGAATTTGGATCAAACTTGGATTGTTTCGCTGGAGCACCAAAGGCTGAGGGGAGACCGGACAGAAGTATATAAAGTTGTGAGAGGCATAGATAGGGTAGACAGTCAGAGCCTTTTACCCTGGGTGGAAATGTCAAAGAGTAGCTTTGAGGTGTGAGGAGCACCTATTGTCTACTGTCCATCATTGATCAGCTTCTGTCAAGGAGAAGCTGTATTTCACCCTCGTTAGACCTCACCTGGACTACGCAGTTGCAGCTTGGGACCCAGACACAGATAAAAACATTTCATCCATCAAACGAGTCCAAAGACAGGCCGCTCGATTTGTTACTAACACCTACGAGAGAGAAGCGAGTGTCACCAAACTTCTGAATTCTCAGGGGTGGAACCCTCTCCAAGACAGACGTGAAGCTCACCGTTTGACCTGTTTTTTACAAAATGTTAAATGGTCAGCTAGACATAGATCACAAGACCTACACCAACTCCAAACCAATTAGGAGCAGACGAGGGCATTCGACCCACTTTGTGGTCCCAGCCACAAAGACAGATGTGTACAGCAATTTGTTCTTCCCACGCACTATTAAAGCATGGAATCATCTCCACCAAACCACGGTTGCCCAGCCAGATGCAACTACATTTAAAGTGGCACTTTCTTCCCAATAACCCTCTCTGGCTAAACCCCTCCCTTCGCCACCTCCAGTTTAAATTCCAGTTGGAATATTTTGGAGGACCAAGTAACCAAGAACCAAGAACCAGGAGCAAAGTTTAAAGGAGATGTGTGAGGCGAGGTTTTTTACACAGAGGGTGGTGGGAACCTGGAAGGTGCTGTGATGGAGGCAGGTATGATAGTGGTGTTTAAGAGGCTTTCAGATTGGCACGTGGATATGAAGGGAATGTAGGGATGTGGATCATGTGCAGGCAGAGGAGATTAGTTTAACTAGGCATCACATTGAATGGCCATGATCACATTGAATGGCAGTGCTGGTTCGAAGGGCCGAATGGCCTACTCCTGCACCTATTGTCTATTGACTATTACGGACATTGTGGGCTGAAGGGCCTGCTCCTATGCGGTACTGTCGTACAGTATGTTCTATAGAGGTTATGTCCTCCTGCTAGGATAAGTTTCGAAAGCTCTCCATTTTGTGTCTTTTTCCAAACATGTACACGTCAATGGTTATGTAATGTCCCTCGGGGGGTGAGCATGAATGGGTGAATCTCAATTCATCGGCCTAATTCACTGTTTGATTCTCTTGTGATTTTCTGCATAGCCATGTACCCAACAGCGATCGCCCAGATCAGTCAAGCATTTCCTCAGCCACCACCTGTCGTAACACAACAAAGAGAAGGTGAGTTCAACCTACAACGCTCTCCGTGGTAACAATTCCCTCTCTGGACCTGGACCTCCTCAGCGTCTCTCAAATGTGCAAACACTAACCCCACGCTGAAACCCCACTGCGCTCCGCCTTTGAAGCCCATCTAAGTGCGGGAAGGAACTGCAGATGCTGGTTTAAAACCGAAGATCGACACAAAGTGCTGGAGCAACTCAGCGGGGACAGGCAGCATCTCTGGGGAGAAGGAATGGGCGACGTTTCGACACGAGACCCTTCTTCAGGCTGTCTGAGACTACCCGAAACGTCACCCATTCCTTCTGTCCAGAGATGCTGCCTGTCCCGCTGAGTTACTCCAGCATTTTGTGCCTACTTATCATAAGGAGCAGGAGCAGAATTAGGCCATTCGGCCAAACAAATCTACTCCGCCATTCAATCATGGCTGATCTATCTCTCCCTCCCAACCCCATTCTCCTGCCATCTCCCCATAACCCCTGACACCCGTACTAATCTTTCTATCTCTGCCATAGATAGATTCAGTGGCTGAGTTCCTTTGCTCCTATGTCAACACTCCTATTGCAGCTGAAGCTTCCACTTCCTGCTCCATCGCCACGCTTGAAGTAACTCCGTCTAATCCATAATTTGCCCTTTGATCCCAGCAAGCCTGTGACTGATATTTGACGCCCCTCCTAACATTTGCTTCAATGCTCATTTCGCTTGTGCTGACCATTCTCCTGGGTCAACGTCATGTGTTAGGTCATTTGCCAGCACGACCTAATGTCAATGGCTTTGAAATCTCATTGACATCCTGTCCCGAACTATTCCTTCCTCGGTTGCCAAGTTTGAATTCCTTTGAGATACGTTTACAGTGCGTGGCATTTACCCTGCAAACAGACTTGTCCTCCACTTTCACCTTGGCACCAAAGTTGTCGATACTCATCCTTGCTGATCTCTCTTTTCTTTTGCTTTTTAGTCATTGAGTGAAAACAGGCCCTTCGGCCCAAATTGCCTACACTGACCAACATGTCCCCAGCTACACCAGTCCCACCTGCCCGCCTTTGGTCCATATCCCTCCAAACCTGTCCTAACAATGTACCTGTCTAACTGTTTCTTAAACGTTGGGATAGTCCCTGCCTCAACTACCTCTTGTTCCATACCCCCACCCCCACCACCCTTTGTGTGAAAAAGTTACCACTCAGATTCCTATTAAATCTTTTCACCTTCACCTTAAACCTACTGTATGTCCTCTGGTCCTTGATTCACCTACTCTGGGCAAGAGACTCTGTGCATCTACCCGATCTATTCCTCTCATGATTTTATCCACCTCTATAAGATCAACCCCTCATCCTTCTGCGCTCCAAGGAATAGAGACTCAGCCTGCTCAACCTTGTTTAATTATCTTTCACCTCCAGGACCGGAAGGCTGCAACCTTTTCATTTACCACCTCCCGCAGGAGTTTGGAGACAGTGAGCTCATGCAGATGTTTCTGCCTTTCGGGTCCGTGATCTCGTCGAAGGTTTTCATGGACCGTGCCACGAATCAGAGCAAATGCTTTGGTGAGTTTGATCAGTTACAGGGTGTCAGGGATTATGGGGAGAAGGCAGGAGTAAGGGTGTCAGAGGGAGAGATAGATCGGCCACGATTGAATGGCGGAGTAGACTTGAATGGGCTGAATTGCCGAATTCTGCTCCTATCACTTATGAACATAGGGACATCGGAGTGTGTTGCTGATGAGTGCAAAGCCTCAGCCTTCTGCAGTTTGTGTGTGCCCTTTAAAGGGACCTTTTAGGGCCAAATGTGTAAAGCATGGAAGGTGGGCACATCCAAGGTGATTTTGCCTTGGAAAGGGCCAGTTTCATAAGTTAATGTAATGGGCAGCAGTGCAGCGCCAGAGACCCGTGTTCAATCCTGACTACGTGTGCTGCCTGCACAGAATTTGTACATTCTCCCTGTGGCCATGTAGGCTTTCTCTGGGTGCTCTGGTTTCCTCCCACTCTCAAAATATGAGCGGGTTTGTAGGTCAATTGGCCTCTGTAAATTGATCCTAGGGTGTTGCAGGCTTTGAACTAGTGTACGGGGTGACCGTTGGTTGGCACGCACACGGTGGGCCGAAGGGCCTGTCTGTTACTCTAAATTGTAAAGTCCAAGTAAAGAGTGAGATTGGGAATAGTCCTCATATGCAGAGCGGAGGTTCGGCGAGGGCCTGCGATCTGGAACAATTGTTGGGAAAGGTGCAATTGATCTTGGAGGTCGAATCTAATTGTACAAAAATACCTGGAGGCCCTAAAGGTTTCCCCTTCTCCACTCCGCCCTTTGTGCAGCTGGAGGCTGGTTAGCACGCAACAAAAGCTTCCTGGATCTCAGTACGTGTGACAATAAGCTAAACTGAGATTGAGTCGAAGGGGGGATTGGATGAGCAAAGAGGTTTCGATGCTGAAACCTCCAGGATTATATCTGACTGGAGTTAACAGACTTGCACAAACTGCTTGAGTTCTCAACCGGACATAACCCGCTTTCACAATGGGAGAATGCACTGGGGCGGCATGGTGGCGCAGCGGTAGAGTTGCTGCCAGGGACCCGGATTCGATCCTGACTATGGGCGCTGTCTGTACAGAATTTGTACGTTCTCCCCGTGACCGCATGGGCGTTCTCTGAGATCTTCGGTTTCCTCCCAGACTTCAAAGACGCACCAGGTTTGCAGGTTCATTGGTTTGGGCTTGTACGCTTGGTTGCAAATTGCAAATTGTCCCCAGTGCGTGTGGGATAGTGTTAATGTGCGGTGATCACTGGTCGGCACGGACTCGGTGGGCCGAAGGGCCTGTTTCCATGCTGCATGCCTTCAATCAATAGATGAGGAAGTAGATTTGAGGTCCAGGATCAGCGACAGTTTTATGGCAGTCGGCTCAAAGGTTCACGTGATCTCCCGCTGCTGTTTACTATTGTTTCAAAATTTAAAAAAAAATAACGATATGATTCATCTCAGATCCCTGAGTAATTTATTTTACTTAGAGTACAGTTCTGGAAATGATCCCAACTTGGTGCCCATCACGATGCCTTTCCCACCCGAACCATTCCACCCCTCCCCTTGGCCCAGCCCAACAGTGCTGTCTGTGCTCCACAGTGGACTCCAGCACCACCAAGTGGCCCAGAGAGAAACAGGGCTCAGAGGCTTTCTCTGATGAATTGAACCCAACATCTACCAGGCAGAGGGTACACAAAAAGCTGGAGAAACTCAGCGGGTGCAGCAGCATCTAAGGAGTGAAGGAGATAGGCGACGTTTCGGGTCGAGACCCTTCTTCAGACTGGTCAGGGATCAGGGAAACGAGAGATATAGACGGTGATGTGCAGAGATAAGGAACAATGAGTGAAAGATATGCAAAAAAGTATCGGTGATAAAGGAACAAGCCATTGTAAGCTGTTTGTGGTGTGAAAATAAGAAGCTGGTGCGACTGGGGTGGGGTAGGGAGATAGAGATAGAGGGGAATGCCAGGGCCCGAGGGCTGAGGGAGAGGTGGGAAGGGGAGGAGACAGCAAGGGTTAACAGAATTGAGAAAATTCAATATTCAAGCCCAAAGGATGCAGACTCCCCAAGCGGAATATGAGGTGCTGTTCCTCCAGCTCCCAAAGGATGCAGACCCCCCAAGCGGAATCTACCAGGCAGAACTCTGCATTCGTAGTCTCCTCCTCACTCCCCCCGCCCCCCCCCCACCCCACCCTCCCAAACGCACACCCCTAATCAGCAGAAGGAACCCTTAATCTGCTGCTTCTCATCTGAGTATAGAAGTTGGGATGTAATGTTAAAATTGTACAAGGCATCGATCGGCGAGGCCAATTCTGGAGTACAAGTTTGGTCGCCAAATTATAGGAAAGATGTCAACAAAATAGAGAGAATACAGAGGAGATTTACTAGAATGTTGCCTGGGTTCCAGCACCTAAGTTACAGAGCAAGGTTGAACAAGTTAGGTCTTTATTCTTTGGAGCGCAGAAGGTTAAGGGGGGACTTGATTGAGGTCTTTAAAAAGATGAGAGGGGTAGACAGAGTTGACGTGGATAAGCTTTTTCCATTGAGGGTAGGGAAGATTCAAACAAGAGGACATGATTTGAGAAATAAGGAACTTCTTTACTCAGAGAGTGGTGGCTGTGTGGAATGAGCTTCCAGTGGAAGTGGTGGAGGCAGGATCGATTTTATCATTTAAAAATAAATTGGATAGGTATATGGACGGGTAAGGAATGGAGGGTTATGGTCTGAGTGCAGGTAGATGGGACTAGGTGAGAGTAAGTGTCGGCACGGACTAGAAGGGCCGAGATGGCCTGTTTCCGTGCTGCAATTGTTATATGGTTATATTTTGTCCCCTACAGCACAGATAGGCTGAAGGGAAGCAGGTCGGTGCTTGTCCATGATGTCCACAACACCCATCGGGAGATGCTTGAATGTCCCGCTGCCTTCATTCTGCAAGGGTTGGGCGGGGCGCGGTGGAGAGAGCAACCAAGTCCTTTGGCCTAGAAAGAATGGATGTGGAGAGGATGTTTCCACTAGTGGGACAATCTAAGACCAGAGGCCGTAGCTTCGGAATTATTGGACGTACCTTTATTAAGGAGATGAGGAGGAATTTCCTTGGCCAGAGGGTGGTGAACCTGTGGAATTCATTGCCATGGATGGCTGTGAAGACCAACTCAATGGATATTCTTAAAGTGAAGATTAGCCAGATTCTTGATTAGTACGGGTGTCAGGGGTTATGGGGAGAAGGCAGGAGAATGGGGTTGAGAGGGAACGTTTGATGAGCCATGATTGAATGGCATAGTAGACTTGATGGGCTGAAAGGTCTAATTCTGTTCCTAGAACTTATGAACTTTCAGGAACAGAAATGACTGCGTTGGATGGGATTAGTGTGCGAGCGGGGGTGGGCGGTTTGTTTTGCGACATGGCCTTTTGCACAGATTGTTAACTTTGTTTAGGCAAGAACTGCAGATGCTGGTTTAAATCAAAGGTAGACACAAAATGCTGGAGTAACTCAGCGGGACAGGCAGCATCTCTGGAGAGAAGGAATGGGTGACTTTTCAGGTCAAGACCCTTCTTCAGACTGATGTTAGGGGAGCGGGCGGGTCAGAGATAGAATGTAGTCGGAGACAGTAAGACTGGTGGGAGAACTGGGAAGAGGGAGGGGATGGAGAGACAGGGAAAGCAAGGGCTATTTGGAGTTAGAGAAGTCAATGTTCATACCGCTGGGGTGTAAGCTGCCCAAGCAAACTATGAGGTGCTGGTCCTCCAATTCGCACGGGGCCTCACTCTGACAACGGAGGAGGCTCAGGACAAAAAGGTTAGATTGGGAATGGGAGGGGGAGTTAGAGTGCTGAGCAACCGGGAGAATCAGCTAAGCGGAGGTGTTCAGCGAAACGATTGCCAAGCCTGCGCTTTGTCTATACAGGAGTATAACTTGTTAACTCTTCCTCTTTGTTCCTCTTCTGCTTTGTGTTTGAAGGTTTTGTGAGTTTTGATAACCCCACGAGTGCCCAGGCTGCTATCCAGGCCATGAATGGTTTCCAGATTGGCATGAAGAGGTTAAAAGTCCAACTAAAGAGACCAAAGGATACCAGTCGCCCATACTGACCGGCTGTGATTCAGGGCATGAATTTCTGATTTTCTAGGTAAGCCCATCAGTTTTCAGGTTTCCCCCCCACATTAACACTACCCTGCACGCATGAGGGACAATTGTACAATTATAACCGAGCCAATTAACGTCCAAACCTGTACGTCTTTGGACTGTGGGAGGAAACCAGGGCACCCGGAGAAAACCCACGCAGTCACAAGGAGAATTTACAAACTCCGTACAGACTGCACCCGTAGTCAGGATCGAACCCGGGTTTCTGGCGCTGTAAGGCAGCAACTCTACCACTGGAGCCTTAAGTTTTATAACCGGATATGTCTTCACCTTTAGTGGGGAGGTCAGAACAGATTGCTTTGGCCCTCTTTCATCCCCTTCCCCCTCCCTATCCACCACATCAGTCTGAAGAAGGGTCCCAACCCAAAATGTCACCCATCCATGTTCTCCAGTGATGCTGCCTGACCCGCTGAGTTACTCCAGCACTTAGTGTCGATCTTTGGTACATTACCTATCCACGTCCTCCACAGATGCTGCCTGACCCGCTGAGTTACTCCAGCACTTAGTGTCGATCTTTGGTACATGACCTATCCACGTCCTCCACAGATGCTGCCTGACCCGCTGAGTTACTCCAGCACTTAGTGTCGATCTTTGGTACATGACCTATCCACGTCCTCCACAGATGCTGCCTGACCCGCTGAGTCACCCCGACACGTTGTGTGCCTTTCATTTCTTCACCAGTTGCTTTGCTGCCTCCGGCCACTGGTCAGCAATAGCAAAACCGGACGTGCCTCAAATCAGCGACAGTTATTGATCTACCGTGCTTTCCTCTCCCCCACCAGGGCAGAGACGGAGAGGAATAAGAGCAAGTACCTCTTGAGACGGCTGTTTCTGAGATACCGAGGGCGGAGAGGGAGAGATAATGGGAACGCAAACTTCGAGGAAACATTTTAAGGAACCCTGAAAATGTGAAAATTCATCGCAGCTACTCAAGAAGGCTCAATCGATCTTACAAATAGCAACAACACACACATGGTGAAGATGTGATGTAATTCGACGTAGGGAAGGGCAGCTGTCTTAAAGGTTGCAGGGGAAGCTGCTATGGCGCAGTAGTTGTGTCATCAAGCACCCAGCCAGGTCTCCTAGGCGACGGTTGCCATGGCTGCGGGTTCTTGTGGTTGTGTGTGTGCGTGTGTGCGTGTGCGTGTGTGCGCGTGTGTGAGCGCGCGAGTGCATGAGCAGTGTGAGTATAAGTGTGCGTGCGACCCGTGTGAATCCACGTGATTGAAATGGTACCGTGGAACGTAATGAGACTTTAGCTCTTAGATATTCAGGGACCAAATGGACCAAACAGATTTTTTTTTTAATTTATTATCGGGGGCCTGTATATGTGATATACAAATTCAGCTTTCCTTATCTTATCTTGAGAGTTGAAACCTGGGGGGGGTGGGGGGGGGGGGGAGGGGAAATAAGAGCTAAACTGTTTTAAACGAAAAAAAAAAAATCAATGCTTCAGTGATCTTAGAATAGTATTATATACTTGGAAATTTAAACAAGGAGCAAAATATAGTGGAAAGTTTCCAGGGGTTAGTTTTAAGAAGAAAACAAAGGCTAAATTGTACCTTAACACCTCATGTCCTTCTTAGGAGATGTAATAGTACTGCATGCAAATGTGACCGAAAATATTATACATATAGATATTCTGCTCCTTATAGTTCTGAAGAGGTTGCTTTGAAAGGGACAGAAACAGAATTGAAGCCTGTTTGCTTTTTCACGATGATGGTGGGCCTTTGTTTGACCAATTGAGGACTTTTTAATGCAGCATTGATTGAATGGAGTTGCCTCATCGGACAGCTTTGTTCGACAACTAAACCTGGGAGAATTTTACCCTGAAATCTGTGTTTTAAAGACAGGGGGTTGGCGGGGGGTGGGGGAGGGGGGGGGGGGGGGGGGGGGGGGAGAGAAGTGAAAATAGTGTCAAAAAAAAAAGCAGTACCCCTTGTAGTGTAGCTTTCCTTCCAATGACATTGTAAATAATCCCTGGAGTAACAGCACATTATTTCTGATAATTGGCGCAAGGGTCTTTGTGTACCCTCGGGCGTTGAGATGTTTATATGTCGCCAGACGGTGGCGGACAATTTGGTCGGGGAACATTGGCAAAGTGTCGCCGATCTGCTTGCGTGAGACTCACCGCCGGCCAGATATTGAGTGCAGGCCCTCCCCCAAGATCAGTTTCTGACCCATGTTTGGCATGACGGAGGCGTTCTACCCTTGTTGGAGCTGAGAACATTCCTCTCCTCATCCCCCCTCACCTCCCCCCCCCCCCCCCACACCACCACCCACCAATCCGCCAACCATTTCCAATGTCTTCTTTTATAGTTTTTTTGGTTCCTCTCTGCAAACCACTTCCTCCCCCCCACCATTTCCCGCAACTCTACCCCATCTCAGTCCCTAATCAGTTACTAGCACAAACCCTTCCTTAATTTTAGGCTAGTTTTACATTAAGAAAGTTACGACAGATATATGTTATATATACATCATACCTTTCACAAATCTGGTTTTCTCAAATTGCTTCTGTATTTTATTTCACTGACTTCTCTTCAATTTGATGCAGGGGATGTGGCTGCCAAATTGTTCAGAACTCCCTCAGAGAGAGCACTGGAATTGTTCGTCCGGTTAAACTGTTGTCAGTGGGGTTAATTTTGGCCAGAATGCCAGAACTGCCTTCCCATCTCCTTCGGAGGGGTTCAGGAATATTGCACGCGCAGTCCAACGTCATCCAAATGGAGCAGACCAGCGTCGCAGCTCACTCACTGCAGCACTGGGGCCTCCAAAGTGGCACTTGAGCCCCGAGCCCTTTCTTCTTTTAAGGCAGGTGTAGCCCTCAAACCCCACAGCCAATACCCTGTCAATCGCTGGTTTCACTATCCAGAGACAGTTCAGCTGCACACGTTGCCCTGAATGCTTTACAATCAAAGCCTACCTGTCCACCGGCACAGCAGCGCAGCGGGAGAGTTGCTGCCTTACAGCGCCAGAGACCCAGCTTCGATCCTGACTCCGGGTGCTGTCTGGACGGAGTTTGTACCTTCTCCCTGTGACCGTGTGGGTTTTCTACGGGGGCTCCCACACTCCAAAGATGTGCAGGTTTGCAAGTTAAGCGGCTTTAAGCGGTAAATTGACCCTAGTGTGTAGGATAGATCTAGTTTACGTGCGTTCGTAGCACGGCGCAGACTCGGGGGTGGGCCTGTTTCCACTCTGTATCTCTAAACTAAACTAAGTTAGTACCACTGCGGTTGATGAGTTGAAGGGCGCATGACTACACTAAGTGGACAAGGCCGGTTTATTCCGAAAACAAAAACTACAAGAGCTCCTCTCAGTAAAACGTGGCGAATTATCCTCAAAAAATGCAGAGGATAGTTTCCGATAACTTCCAGTTAACGACATACAGTTAATGCCCGTCATTGACAGCAGTGCGGTTGCTATGCTTAATTCACAAAGAAATTACACAATCATCTCCTCTCCATTTGGCTGTAGAAATGTCATCTTTTGTTTTTACCTTCTTCTCTTTATGTATCTCTTTGTTAATTACATTCTCAGGATGTCAGGATAGAATTTAATGCTATCCCTCAATCTCCTTTGAGAGGATGGTTTGAGAGGGCTGGCATCCTGAATTCCACCAGTGGTTGTGTTGAAGGTTTCCCCACCCATTGTGTTAGGAGTCGATCCAAGAAAGATCAGTAACTGAATATTGGGAAGATATGGCCTGCAACATAGTTTTAAAATTCGTATCTGTGTTTTAATTCTCCCATGTCATCCCCCCTCCTCACCCAAACCCTCCTCCCGTTCAAACCCCTCTTGAGTGCTTTGTATGCCTCATTCTTCTACATTGAAGGCTCCATGCCATGAGATTCCTATCCTAAATCAGACTGCGCCTCTTTCATCTGAAGAAGGGTGTCGACCCGAAACGTCACCCATTCCTTCTCTCCAGAGTCGCTGCTTGTCCCGCTGCGTTACTCCAGCTTTTTGTGTCTATCTTCGGTTTCATCCAGCACCTGCAGTTCCTTCCTGCACATCCCTCATTTATAACCCGGTCCGCCCATCTCCCATGTGGGTTGATGTCGCACTTCTGCTCTGCTCCCGCGAGGCACCTTGGGATGTTTTTGTCCTGAATAAAGGTGCTACGCCAATGCAAGTCCTACGCTTCCCCTTAGAAAAGCAGTGAGGACCACCTTACACCGGCAAATTAATCTGCAATATTTGTTTTGATTAAACAATTCGGGGTACGTTTGAGGAGAAGTGAGTCCAGAACCAGAAGCGAGAATTGTCTATGAGTGCCTCACCTATACAGAGTCAGTATTGAAAGGGTAAATTCCATCCTGCCTCTTATAAACACTCGCAGGTACATAAGGGACTGAGACGGGATGGGATGTATTACAGCAAGGGCATCTGCAATGCTATGGTCTGCTCACTTGTTTTTATTTTTAGTATTACACCCCAAACTGAAACAACTGTTGGGTTCCCAGATGAGAACCACTTTCCTAAACGTGCAGATGTCCCTCACGCTCCTCTGACCCAGACCGACCATTCTGTAAATAAAGTAGAAATGCTCTTTGCCTGCACGGTGGGTGAGTTTCAACCCATGGTCTGATCTGCAGGGAGCAAATAGCAAGGGAAGACCGTCCCATCACACTGACTCCCTCGTTGTGTCGGAAACCATTGCAAGTCAGGCACCATGTTTGCACCAGTTTTGTTTGAGCAGGGTATTGGGTGCAGAAGCATTGGGCCACAGGGAGGTACTTGGGTAAACCTACTGATGAAGAGCAGAGGACTTGAAAACATGGGCAGTCACCTCCAGCACTTCCATCCACCGTGGGGTTAGGAGGGAGAGATAGATCAGCCATGATTAAATGGCGGAGTAGACTAGATGGGCCGCATGGCCTAACCCTGCTCCAATCACTTACGAAAACGGACACTGTTGGATTTTAAGCACAATTATTGCTGCACAGTGATGTTCTGGGGCCGTCTCTAACTGCGATAGTTGGGACACACACAGGGTAAAAGGGGTAGCATTGCCCCTCCTCCACGTCCATTCGCCGCCCAGCCCTGAGCGGCTGGGGAGTGCTCCCTTTCTGCAACACTCCGACCGTGTTGCCGGGAAGATGCCAGGAAGCCTGGCGGCTCCGAGCCCCCCCTCCTCCCAAAGCCAAGACAAGGACATTTCCAAGGGCCTCCATTTCCTGAATGGTGCCAGGACACAGGACCAATTGCCAGGATCGATGTTATACACGAATAATATCGCGAGACATTTGCAACTATCCAGTCCACTTTACAAAGGCAAAGAAGTCAGAACATTGAAACCAAGGTTTGATTTTCACATCCCCATTGCAGTGACACTCGGTGACATCCTTACGGATATCCTTTGGCGGTGTAACTGCCCGGTCTCCTCTTAAGCTCATATCTCAACTTGCTTCGGGCATCAAGATGAAGTGGGAAGCTCTCACTGCTTAGGTGGAAGCAGAAAGAAAGGCGAGGGGGAGGTTCGTCACCTTTGGATGGAACTGTGTTCTCTTGTCAGCAAGGTTACAGCGTTGCTTTGTACTCAACATCCAACTATTTGAAGCCAGCAGGTTTCAGATGCAAAGTTTAATGCCCTGAGGTGGCATGTTATGTGCTTGGTGCTTCTAATTGAGGATAGGACTCAAGGCAAGGAACTAGGAACGTTTGTCAGAGAAGACTGTTGCAAGGTTAGGGATGGTCACTTAAAACCAAGTTGCAAAGAGATTCCTTCACTCAGAAAGTGAGTGGATCTCTGGAAATCTCTGCCGCATGGGCTCTAGATCATTAGAAATATTTAAGGTAGAGATAGATACACATTTGAAAGATGGAGGAGATGAGGGTTGTGGGAGGGGAACTGGCAGAGAAGAGGGGTTGAGGCCATTGTAAATCAGCCGTGATCTCATGGGAGGGTGAGGCAGGCTTAGGGACCCTAGCGGCACACCCCTATTCCGAGATGGGACAGTATCGACGGCGGCGAGTGGAACAGTGGTAGCGTTTCTGCCAAGCCCAATAGTGCGGTCACAATTTGGCTCACCCATAATTTCCAGAACAGAAAACAGGGGCGGCTTCTGCACTGGAGCCTTGACTTGCATCCACTGTCTTGGCAACTTGCAGCTGGGTTCAATGCATGGCATGCAATGAGGGTGGTCTGCATGTGGAACGAGCTGCCAGAGGAGATAGTTACTGTAATAGCAATTAAAAGACATTTGGACAGGTACATGCGTAGGAAAGGTTTAGAAGGAGGATTGAACTGCAGATGTTGGTTTACACCGAAGGTAGACTCGAAATGCTGGAGTAACGCGGCAGGACAGGCAGCATCTCTGGAGAAAAGGAATCGGTGACGTTTTGGGTCGGCTCTGAGGAAGGGTCCCGACCCGAAACGTCACCCATTCCTTTTCTCCAGAGATGCTGCCTGACCCGCTGAGTTACTCCAGCATTTTGCGTCTAGCATTGTAAAGAAGGATTATCAAGGGTGAAGCAATTGCAGGCCTGGCACAGTGTGGGTGAAGGCTGGAGTGGCTCAGGCCTGGCACAGTGTGGGTGAAGGCTGGAGTGGCTCAGGCCTGGCACAGTATGGGTGAAGGCTGGAGTGGCTCAGGCCTGGCACAGTGTGGGTGAAGGCTGGAGTGGCTCAGGCCTGGCACAGCGTGGGTGAAGGCTGGAGTGGCTCAGGCCTGGCACAGTGTGGGTGAAGGCTGGAGTGGCTCAGGCCTGGCACAGTGTGGGTGAAGGCTGGAGTGGCTCAGGCCTGGCACAGCATGGGTGAAGGCTGGAGTGGCTCAGGCCTGGCACAGCGTGGGTGAAGGCTGGAGTGGCTCAGGCCTGGCACAGTGTGGGTGAAGGCTGGAGTGGCTCAGGCCTGGCACAGTGTGGGTGAAGGCTGGAGTGGCTCAGGCCTGGCACAGCGTGGGTGAAGCTCCCTTCTGCACCTTGTGGCTCAGGAAGGGAATGCCAACCTCACCCATGACAACCTACAGGTTCCAGCCTGAAGCCACATTCCACGTGGAATGATGAGCAGAGATTTCCGATCCTAGGTCTGCAGGGAATCCAGGCCATTTAATTCAACATTTAGGCTCCTTCCACATTGAAACTGAAAAAAAAGTGATGTTCTGCCCCATCTGGAGGCTGTGGTGATCTTGTGGAGGTGTATAGCAACTTGAGGGGTACATAGAGGGTGTTTGTGCACAGTGTTCTTTACCCAGGGGTGGGGGAAATCAAGAACCAGAGGACATTGGTTTAAGGTGAGAGGGGTAAATTTTTATAGGAAGCTGAGGGGCAACCTTTACACTCAGAGGGTGGTGGGTTTGTGGAACGAGTTGCCAGAGGAGGTAACTATAGCAGCATTTGACAGGTTCGTGGATAGGAAAGGTTTAGAGGGAACCTGTATCCAAGGTCGAGATAAAAGTCCATCTTAGGTTCGGAGGGACAAATGGGCCAAATGAGACCAGCTTGGATGGGGCATTTTTGGTCGGCATGGTTCGAGTGGGGCTGAAGGGCCTGAGTCCGTGCTGCGTGACCCGATGACTCTGTGGCTCCAGCTGCCTGGGCTGCGGTCAAGCCCACCCCACTGACCAATTCAACATGGCGCCCACCCTCGTTCTGCGAGACTGTGCAGACGCCTTCAACGCCCTCAGCAGACCAAACAGAACAGGGCTGTTCGCCTGCTGACATCGCTGGGAGAGGAAAAAAAATCTGCTTTTTCTGAACATTGTTTATTGTTTACAACTTAAAATGACTCGAATACCATTCCCGCAGATGGAAGACTGATGGAGATTTCACTTGTTCTATCGATCAAGGAACTCGAAAACTGTGTCATTCGATTTGTAATTATCTGGATATTTTAACCTGAGTGATAAAAAGGTTTCTGGTTATTTCTGTAGATACTTTCACTTCTCTTTATAATTTATATATTTACTGTAATGTTTTAGTTGCTGAAGAGCTTTATTTAATTGGTACTTCTTGGCTGTCCTTGATAATGGTACAGTACTTTTTTTATATATAAATATATTTGAATTATTTGTATAATGTGTTATCATTTCCGTGTCACATATTCATGACAGATGAGGTTCTGATTAAAAAAAAACATAAGCAAAACATTGCTCTATTCACTCAGGCGGACTAGAAATACTGTATCATACATTAAAGAAATATAAATAACGATAAGATTTGAGTCTGAGTGTCTTCAGTAGTTCTGTGATGGGTGTGCAGGTAAGAAAATTGAGACTGGGGCACGTGGCATAGAGCTTAACACAGGAACAGGCCCTTCGGCCCACAGTGTCCATGCTGAGCATGACGCCAACTTCTGCCTGCACCTACATGGTCCACCACCCTCCGATTCCTTGCATGTCATAATTTCATCGATGAATTGGGTTGAATTGTCGCATTGATGAATTGAACTGAAAGGCTACAGCATGGAAACAGGCCCTTCGGCCCCCACCGACCACCCCCGTCCACACTAGTTCCATGCTATCCCTTATCGTCCGCTATTTACAGAGGCCAATTAACCCACCAACCCGCACGTCTTTGGGATGTGGGAGGAAACCGGGGCACCCGTGGAGGAAACTCGCCCAGCGGTCACAGGGAGAACGTGCGGGCTCCACGCTGACAGCAATCCGAGGATCGAACCTGGGTCTCTGGCGCTGTAAGGCAGCAGCTCTAGCAAATGTGCGCCATTGAGCACATTTGAACATTCATGGGACTAGAATCAACTAAAAGAGAAACCCAGGTAAGGGCAATGGATTCCTTTCCCCGAAGAACATAATTGAACAAAAATATATGTCTTTTTTTATGAGAGCGCAGAAGTTATATTAATATCATTACTGAGCATTTAATTTGGGATTTTTTTAGTTGAGAAATTAAAATTTCTCGGTTGCCAAGGAGGGATTTGAACTCACATCCCTATGAATGGATGGACCTGATTGCCGCCTGTTGGTCCGGTCATTTAAACACTCTGCCCCCCCGCCCCCCCTCCGTGCCTCTGGCTCCAGAATCAATGGGATTGAGACTTGAGATGGCGAAGGAAGAACTGATTTGAAAGAAAGAGAGTAAAATGTAGACACAGGGAACCGCAGACGCTGGTTTACAAAAAAAAAACACAAAGTACGGGAGTAACTCAGTGATGGACAACATTTCGGGTCGGGAACCTTCCTCAGACTCATCTTGCATAGAACACAGTGCTGGAGTAGCCCAGCCGGTCAGGCAGCATCCCTGGAGAACATGGATAGGCGATGTTTCAGGTCGGGACCCTTCTTCAAGGCTGATTCAACTTGTTCTGGTGCTCTTTGCTAAGGAGCTTCATAAGTGTACACCCCACACCTGGAATAGATTCGATGGGCTGAATGGCCTCCTTTTATGAAGCAGGGACTCGAGCCGAACCCTTGCCTGTTTTTGCTCCAGAGATGCTGGCAGACCCGCTGAGTTACTCCAGCATTTTGTGTCTACTGTGTGAACCAGCATCTGCAGCTCCTTCCTACACATCTAACCTTCTTATTATTCCATGAAGCAAAACCAATGATGCCATTATTGTTCTCATTAACAAACAACGGTGGAACGATGTCAGGAACCGTGCGCAGCATGGGTTGCAATGACTATTGTCGTGCCCACACCTCTACACGGGAGCGCTTGCCGCTGCTGGAGGCCTTTGGGCAGCTGGCGGGCAGTCAGGGCAACCAGGGCATGCCAGACGCACGAGTTGGCACCAGGTTTCACAGAGATCACTGACAACCTGCAAGTAGTCAGCGCTGTAAACGAGGAACGGTAGATGCTGGTTTACAAAAACAACGCGCAAAGTGCTGGAGTAACGCAATGGGTCTGGGCAGCATCTCTGGAGAAGATGAATAGGCGACGATTCATGCCGGGACCCTTCTTCAGACTCGATACAAGGAACTGCAAGTGCTGGTTTACGAATAAAAGATGCAAAAAGTGCTGGAGTGACTCGGCAGGTCGGGCAGCGTCTCTGGAGAAGATGAATAGGTGACGTTTCATGCCGGGACCCTTCTTCAGACTCGATACAAGGAACTGCAGAAGCTAGTTTACAAAAGTGCTGGAGCAACTCAGCGGGCCAGGCAGCATCTCTGGAGAACATGGACAGGTGACATTCCGGGTCAGGACCCTTCTTCAGACTGATAGTGGAGGGGAAAGAAAGTTGGAAGAAACGAGAGGCAGGACAAAGCCTGACAGGGAATGGGTGGATACAGGTGAGGAGGGAATTCGATGGGCAGATGGTTGGACAAAGACCAGAGCTGGAAAGACGGTCGGGTGTGAACACAAAATAATTGAGGTGTTGCAAAGTGGAAGGCTCGTGTGTGGAGGGGGAGGAGGAGGAGGAGGAGGAGGAGGAATAGGTGAGGAGGGGGGAGATTCCTTAGTTTTGGATGACTTGCCAGCAAGAAGTCCGGCCGTCTCCTCCAGGTGTGATCGCCTCTTGCTCCTTCAACCATCACAGAAATAAATGTCATTCCCTCAAAAAGATTTGTCATGGTCTGCTGCGCTCCAGAGGATAGAGCCGTTGCAGTAATTAGATCAGGGATCCATTCATTGAGGTGTTACCATCGGGGTGGTAGTCTTCCAAAGAGGAACGTGCAGGATTATTCTGTCTCGTCCAAAGTCTGTCTGCTGAATGACAATTACGTTGGGCATCGGGTCAGAGAGAGAGAGAGAGATGCAGACGCTTTGTCAAGTCCACACGGACCATCAACATTACTCATACTTTAATCCCCTTTTTTAAAATCCCTCATATTCTCATCTGCTTCCCCTGGGATTTATATGTTAATTTTGGCCTCTGTAAAACTGCCCCTTGCAAGTGGATGAGAAAGTGGAATAACATGGAATTCATGTGAATGGATAATCAATGGGCAGTGTGGGCCAAAGGGCCTGTTTACAACAGACAATAGACAATAGGTGCAGGAGTAGGCCATTCGGCCCTTCGAGCCAGCACCGCCATTCAATGCGTCCATGGCTGATCATCTCCAATCAGTACCCCGTTCCTTCCTTCTCCCCATATCCCCTGACTCCGCTGTCTTTAAGAGCCCTATCTAGCTCTCTCTTGAAAATATCCACCGCCCTCTGAGGCAGAGAATTACACGGACCGAGCCGTAACAATAAACGCAAACAGACTCTACCGCCCGTCTACGCACACGAGGACCAGCTTGTAGATGGCAATGATCCCGCCGGTCCGTATGTCTTTAGGATGTGCGAGAGAATTGGAACTTCTTGGAGAAATCCGTTCAGTCATAAGGCTCACACAGGCAGCAGCCGAGGCCAGGACTGAGTCTGGGTTGTGAGGGTACAGCTCTACCAGTGGAGGCCAGTTTGTCTGGACTGTGTCTATCGTTTCACAAGCTCTTTCTGAAAGGCATCTCCCAATTCTGCTGGTGCAGAAAATGCCTCTCCAATCCACTCTGATTTAAGTAAGTGAGTAAGTTTATCACATACAAGGAATTTGCCTTGGTGCTCCGCCCACAAGTAACAACATGACATACAGTGACAGCTACGAATGACTCAGAAAACACTAAACATTAATAATAATAAGACATTCATGATAAAACACCATTGATCAAGCATGTGAACCAACAAAATACCCGATCAAAGGGAATGCAACAGATTTTTGGCTGTTGAGTGGAGCAACTACTCGTGGTTAAAAACAGTTTTTATGTCTGGCTGTGGCAGCTTTGACAATCCGGAGTCACCTTCCAGATTTGAGATGACAAACTAAAATACCAAGTGCTCCTGGAGTAAGTGTAGCCGGGGTAAGGCGCAGCGGTAGAGCCGGTTCCCAGGTTCGATCCTGACCATCCCAAGTTCGGGTGCTGTCTGTGCGTTCTCCCCGTGACCAGCGTGGGTTTCCGCTGGGATCTCCGATTTCCGCCCACACTACAAAGATGCACGGGACTGTAGGTTAATTGGCTTGGTATAAATGTGAAATTGTCCCCGGTGTGTCGGACGGTGTTCACGCGTGGGGATTGGCGGTCGGCGCAGACTAGGGCCGAAGGTGCCTGTTTCCGCGCGGTGGACACTTGAACCTTGCGTGGAGCAGCCTCAGCAGCTCAGGCAGCATCTCTGGAGAAAGTGGACAGGCGATGGTTTGAGTCGGAACCCTTCTTCAGAGAGTGGAACAGGATTCAGCGATCCAACATCCACCACCTAGTAGTTCCCCACCTTTAGTCAAAGGGATGTAGGTTTAAGGTGAGAGAGAAAAGATTTGAGGGACAACCCTTTCACTTAGAAGGTGGTGAGCGTATGGAACAAGCTGCCAGAGGAGGTAGTTAAGGTAGGTACTAAAACAGCATTTAAATCCACCTGGACAGGTACATGGATAGGATAGGTTTGGAATTAGCTACGAGGTGATTAGCTAGTTGGGGAGGCTTGGATAGTTTTCTCTTCTCTGGGACGATGGGGGTTGACGGGGGACCTGAAAGTAGTTTATAAAATTATGAGATGCATAAATAGGGTAAACAGTCGGAATGTGTAGGAAGGAACTGCAGATGCTGGTTTGAACAAAAGATAGACACAACATGCTGGAGTAACTCAGCGGGACGGGCAGCGACTCTGGAGCGAAGGAATGGGTGGCGTTTCGGGTCGAGAGCCAACCTCACCCTGATTCAGTCAGACTGATAGTTCAGTCCGAAAAGGGTCTCGACCCGAAACGGCACCCATTCCTTCTCTCCAGAGTTGCTGCCCGTCCCGCTGAGTTGCCCCAGCATGTCGTGTCTATAGACAGTCAGAACCTTCTCGCCAGTGTCAACATGTTTAAGGCTAGAGGATATAGCTTTAAGGATAGAGGAGCAACGTTTAAAGATGTACAGGGCAAATGTTTTTTACACAGAGGGTGGTGGGTGCATGGAACCAACAGCCAGGGGTGGTGGTGGTGTATGATGGTGGCATTTAAGAGGCTTGTAGATGGGCACGTGGATTTGCAGGGAATGCTGAGGAGATTTGTTCATCGTGGCAGTACGTTCAGCACGGACATTGTGGGCCGAATGGCCTACTGTACCTTTCACTCCGTCCGTTTTCCCCAATTGGACATCGGGAATGAAGCAACTTCAACCGCCTGGAGACGATTCCGGGCGGCGCGGGGGCTCAGCGGGTAGAGTTATCACCTTCGAGCGCCAGAGACCCGGGTTCGATCCCGACTGCTGGTGCCGCCTGTAGGGAGTTTGCATGTCCTCCCCATGCTTTCTCCGGCTTCCACCCACACTCCAACGACGCACAGGTTTGCAGGTTAATTGGCTGGCTGGGTAAAATTGTGAATGGTCCCCACCAGTGCCAAGCTGCGCGAAGAGCGGAGGGACGTGGCAAGGAAAGGGTGGACAGCGGCTCGCACCTTTCCAGAGAGCCCACGGGAGCATCAGGCCAACTCCAGCTAAGAACAAACACTCAAACCCAGCACTTAAACCAGCTCACGCCGTGCTCCGGGTGTAATATTTGACATCAGTCACGGCTCCGTACATTATGTTCTTGCATTGCCAGAGAGCACATTAGTGGCGTGGATGCGTTGCCATGGTCACCAGCGCATCAGCAAGAATAAATGGGTCCACTTACCTCGTATCTTGCGGACGCTGTCACAGGTAATAACCTTCTTCATGGGAACGTTATCGGTCAATGTTTAGCACCAGGCAGCGGGGAGGGATATCGGAACCAATGACGGCTGTGGGGGCCAACTCGATGGATCGTTTTAAAGCGGAGATTAACAGGTTCGGGTGTCAGGGGGTTACGGGGAGAAGGCGGGAGAATGGGTTCGAGAGGGAAAAGCTAGATCCGCTAAGACCACAAGATATAGGCGCAGAATTAGGCCATTCGGCCCATCGAGACTGGTCTGCTTTTCGATTATTTTTCCCGCTCAACCCCATTCTCCTGCTTTGTCCCCACGACCTTCGATGGCCCTGCTAATCGAGAACCTCTCAATCTCCGCTTTAAAGGTGGACACAACTGCTGGAGAAACTCAGCGGGTGAGGCAGCATCTATGGAGCGCAGGAATAGGCGACGTTTCGGGTCGAGACCCTTCTTCAGACCGACGAGGAAGGGTCTCAATAGACAATAGACAAGAGAGCTGTACGTTCTCTCCCTGTGACTGCGTGGGCTTTCTACGGGTGCTCCAGTTTCCTCCCACACTCCAAAGGAGCACAGATCTGTAGGTTAATTGGGGCTTCGGTAAAAATTGTAAATTGTCCCTAGTGTGGGATAGTGCTAGTGTACGGAGCGACCGCTGGTCAGCACGGACACAGTGGGCCGAAGGGTCGGTTTCCATTCGGCCCTTCCAGCCAGCACCGCCATTCAATGTGATCATGGCTGATCATCCCCAATCAGTACCCCGTTCCTGCCTTCTCCCCGTACCCACGAAACGTTGCCTATTCGTCGACCTGAAACGTCGCCTATTCTAATTCCTTCGCTCCGTAGACGCTGCCTCACCCGCTGAGTTTCTCCAGAATTTTTGTCCACCTTCGATTTTTCCAGCATCTGCAGTTCTTTCTTAAACAACCTCCACTTTAACATCGTTTGAGTCAAGTTTGAGTCCCACTCCAGTGGCGTGAGCCCACATTCCATGCAGGGGGGCTGCGTTGACGGATGCGCCATCCAATACTGACCTGCAAATCCAGGCTAATGGTCCACTGCAACACTGCCGAGTGCCGCACTGCCAGAGGTGCCACACTGGCTTAGAGGCATGATGTTGCACGTGGGCCCTGTCTGCCCTCTCGAGGTGAGTTAGAATATTGCAAGCCTCCTTGCTTTTTATTTAACACGCAGGCAGTCACCAATGCTTTCCTGTTGGAGGGAACTTGCTTTACACAGGTTGGCAATCATGTTGTTACACTTCAACACTTCAACACAAAACCTCTTAGCAATATGAAAAGTTTTGACCTGTTGTGCTGTTGGCAGATTTTAGAGCGCGGCGGTAGAGCTGCTGCTTCACAGCGCCAGAGACACGGGTTCGATCCTGACTACAGGTGTCGACTGTACGGAGTCTGTACGTTCTCTCCCTGTGACTGCGTGGGCTTTCTACGGGTGCTCCAGTTTCCTCCCACACTCCAAAGGAGCACAGATCTGTAGGTTAATTGGGGCTTCGGTAAAAATTGTAAATTGTCCCTAGTGTGTGGGATAGTGCTAGTGTACGGAGCGACCGCTGGTCAGCACGGACACAGTGGGCCGAAGGGCCGGTTTCCATGTTGTATCTACAGTAAAGACCACTGCACATCTCTACTACACAACAATAACCTCAACTGTGAATTATGAATGGGGGTTTGTTTTTGTACTAGAATTGGGATTATTAATTCAGAACAGTGAACATATAACAGTACAGCACAGGGGCAATGATGCCAAATTAAACTGATCTCATCTGCCTGCACATGATCTACATCCCTCTATTCCTTGCATTTTGCTAAAAGATTGGACCCTCCAAGTCACAATGGGCAACACTGTGGAGCAGCTGATAGAACTACCTCCTGCCTCACGGTGCCAGAGAGCCAGGTTCGATCCTGACCTCAGCTGTTGGCAGCGTGGAGTTTGCACGTTCTCCCTGTGACCGCCTGAGTTTCCTTTGGTTGCTCTGGTTTCCTCCCACATCCCAAAGACGTGCAGTTTGTAGTTTATTTGCCACTAGTGCACAGGGAGTGGAATAACATGGGAACCAGTGTATTGTAGATTTGACCTGGTTTTCCACGCTGCAGTACCGGTGGCCGCCCGCAGATGGTGGTGCAGTCCAGCAGTTTTAGCCCCTTGCGGCTCAGCAGCACCGCCAGCAGGAGTGTGGGGGTATAGCAGCTACTGGGGAAGGTGTTCAGACAACACTTAAATCTGCACTATATATTGTTAGAGAAGGAACAGCAGATGCTGGAAAATCCAGGGCACACAAATTAATTTTATTTCACAAAAAGTACAACTTACAACGTGGACCTGCTGCCACGTGTGAGGCACTTGTGAGGGAGTTGCCGCAATTTAATTCTTAATTGAGACATTCTTCACAGAAACAGGCCCTTTGGCCCATTGAGTTGATGCCGACCATCCATCACCTGTTCACATTGTTCTCCCCACTTTAGCATCCACTTCCCACACGTTATGGGGATGTTGCAGAAAAAAGATCGGCCACGATTGAATGGCGGAGCAGACTCGATGGGCTGAATTTGTAGATTCAGGTACGGGTTCGTAGATTAATTGGCTTCAGTAAAATCGTAAATTGTCCCCAGTGTGCAGGGTAGTGCTGGTGTAAGGGGTGATCGCTGGTCGGCCCAGACCCGGTGGGCCAAAGAGCCTCTTTCTGCGCCCGTAACTCGTTTAAGTCTAAAGCTCTGTCAGCTGCGCCACTGTGCCCCAAAGAGTGCAACTTAAATTGTTAACCTGTTGTCGTAAGTGGAAGTCCTCTTGCTTCTGGGGAAGCAGCATCCATGAATGAACGGCGATGTATTTCAAAGCCTGTAGCTAATATCCTAAAATCCAGGCGGCATTCTGGTAAACCTCCTCCACACCCTCTCCACATCCTTCCTGTAATGAGTCGACCAGTACTGCATGCAGCACTCGAAATGCAGCCAAACCAAAGCCCCATGAAGCTATCTTCCTTGAGAACAGGAGACCGAGAAGTAGTTTGTTGGAATATTAGCTATAAAAGGTTGGACAAACTTGTATTGTTTTCTCTGGATCCTCAGAGGCTGAGGGGAGGACCCTGATGGAAATATACAAAATTACGAGTGGCATTAGATAGGTTAGACGGCAGAAGCGTCCACATGGCGGGGCTGGAGACTGGAAGCACCCCGACCGAGCTAGTTCTGCTACCACCATTACCCATCTATTGCCACAAAGGGATGGCTCCCGCTGATTGTCGCCGGAAGCGTGGACGATGACAGCGATGTCAACATTTGAACCTTGGAAGATGGACACGACAGAAGAAGTTAGAACCCTATTCCCAGGATGGGAATGTCAATGACTAGGTGACACAGCTTGAAGGTGAGAGGGGCAACATTTAAAGCGGATGTGCGGGGTAACTTTTCTTTACACAGGGGGTGCTGGGCGCTGGGGCGTGATGCCAGGGGTGGTGGAAGCAGATATGATAGTGGCGTTTGGGAGGCTTTTAGATGGGCACATGGATGTCTGAGGGGACCCGACCCAAAAGACTGCCTGGCCCGCTGAGTTCCTCCAGCGCTTTCGCGTTTTGTTTGATCAACATTAACTCTCTTTTTCTCTTCCCACAGATACTGCCTTCCCTGCCGAGTGTTTTAATCTCACATTTCCCGCATCTGCTTTTATTAACTCCGTCTACACTACAAGCCGACTCGGAAAGCAGCCGACATAATCGAAGACCTTTCCCACCCGGCCCATTCCTTTTTCACCCTGCTCCTGTCAGGCAGAAGAGACAGATTATTGAAAGCACACACTGCAAGGCTCGGGAACAGCTTCCTCCCCTTTGTTATCGGCTTTCGGAATAGTCCTTCCGTGAGATCGTAAGTGATAGGAGCGGAATTTGGCCATTCAGTCCATCAGGTCTACTCCACCATTCAATCACAGCTGACATCTCTCTCCCTCACTAACCCCCGACACCCGCACTAAGCAAGAACCTATCTATCTCTGCCATAAAAATATCCATCGACTTGGCCTCCACAGCCTTCGGAGGCAAAGAATTCCACAGATTCACCGTCCTGACTAAATAAAATCCTCCTCATCTTCTTCCTAAAGGAACGTTCTTTAATTCTGAGACTGGGACCTGATCCTAGACTCTCCCACATGTGGAAGCATCCTCTCCACATCCACTCTATCCGGCTTGTTCGATTCTCCTCTACCTCCCTGTAAACATTGGACTTGCAAGTCTCTGAAACTGATATACTTACAATAAAGGCGAGGTCATTTAAGACAGAGGTGAGAAAAGGGGAGGCCATTTAAGACTGAGGTGAGAAAAAGCTTTTTCACCCAGAGAGTTGTGAATTTATGGAATTCCCTGCCACAGAGGGCAGTGGAGGCCAAGTCACTGGATGGATTTAAGAGAGAGTTAGATAGAGCTCTAGGGGCTAGTGGAATCAAGGGATATGGGGAGAAGGCAGGCACGGGTTATTGATAGCGGACGATCAGCCATGATCACGATGAATGGCGGTGCTGGCTCGAAGGGCCGAATGGCCTCCCCCGGCACCTATTTTCTATGATATGCTATAATGCTGAAAACTATATTCTGCATATACTCTTCCTCCAACCCTGCTTCCTGTAAGGACTCCATCCCCTATTCCCAATTCCTCCGTCTACGCCGCATCTGCTCCCAGGATGAGGTGTTCCACACCAGGTCATCACAAATGGCCTAATTCTTCAGAGAACGGGGATTTCCCTCTCCCACTATTGATGAGGCTCGCACCAGGGTCTCCTCCATACCCCGCAACACTGCCCTCTCTCCCCATTCCCCCACTCGCAAACAGGGCAGAGTCCCCCTGGTCCTCACCTTTCACCCCACCAGCCGGCAAATACAACATATAGTCCTCCGCCAGTTTCGCCACCTTCAACGTGACCCCTCCACCCGCCACATCTTCCCATCTCCCCCCCTGTCTGCCTTCTGCAAAGACCGCTCCCTCCGCAACTCCCTTGTCAATTCTTCCCTCCCCTCCCACTCTACCCCTTCCCCGGGCACTTTCCCTTGCAACCGCAAGAAATGCAACACTTGTCCCTTCACCTCCCCCCTCCACTCCTTTCAGGGACCCAAGCAGTCCTTCCAGGTCCGACAGAGGTTTCACCTGCACCTCCTCCAACCTCATCTACTGCATCCGCTGCTCCAGATGCCAGATGATCTATATCGGTGAGACCAAACGGATGCTTGGCGATCGTTTCGCCGAACACCTCCTCTCGGTCCGCAATAACCAACCCGACCTCCCGGTGGCTCAGCACTTCAACTCCCCCCTCCCATTCCGCATCCGACCTCTCGGTCCTGGGCCTCCTCCACGGCCAGAGTGAGCAACACCGCAAGCTGGAGGAACAGCACCTCATATTCTGCTTGGGGAGTCTGCATCCTTTGGGCTTGAACATTGAATTTTCTCAATTCTGTTAACCCTTGCTGTCTCCTCCCCTTCCCACCTCTCCCTCAGCCCTCGGGCCCTGGCATTCCCTCTATCTCTATCTCCCTCCCCCACCCCAGTCGCACCAGCTTCTCATTTTCGCACCACAAACAGCTTACAATGGCTTGTTCCCTTTATCACCGATACTTTTTTGCATATCTTTCATTCATTGTTCCTTATCTCTCCACATCACCTCCTCTCGGTCCGCAATAACCAACCCGACCTCCCGGTGGCTCAGCACTTCAACTCCCCTCCCATTCCGCATCCGACCTCTCGGTCCTGGGCCTCCTCCACGGCCAGAGTGAGCAACACCGCAAGCTGGAGGAACAGCACCTCATATTCTGCTTGGGGAGTCTGCATCCTTTGGGCTTGAACATTGAATTTTCTCAATTCTGTTAACCCTTGCTGTCTCCTCCCTTCCCACCTCTCCCTCAGCCCTCGGGCCCTGGCATTCCCTCTATCTCTATCTCCCTCCCCCACCCCAGTCGCACCAGCTTCTCATTTTCATTCTCATTTTCGCACCACAAACAGCTTACAATGGCTTGTTCCCTTTATCACCGATACTTTTTTGCATATCTTTCATTCATTGTTCCTTATCTCTCCACATCACCGTCTATATCTCTCGTTTCCCTGATCCCTGACCAGTCTGAAGAAGGGTCTCGACCCGAAACGTCGCCTATCTCCTTCGCTCCTTAGATGCTGCTGCACCCGCTGAGTTTCTCCAGCTTTTTGTGTACCCTATATTCCGCACCTTCCCATTTGCTCTACCTATTGTATTTGAGTTTGGACTGACAGTATTTCCGTAGAGTATTACCCTGCATTCCCAGGATGGAAATGTCAAAGACTAGATGGAACAGCTTGAAGGTGTGAAGCCTGAATCGATAGCATGCAAAACAATGATTTTCATTGAACCTTAGGACATGCAACAATAATTAACCAAAACTTCTTGTGTCTCTGGAAGATCATTCCCCCCCCCCCCCCCCCCCCTCCTGCAACCGCGCGTTGAGGGGACAGGACCCAACAGGTCCCACTTGGTCTAGTAAACGATTAAAGGACACAAAGTGCTGGCGGAGCTCAGCTGGGCAGGCAGAGTCTCTGGAGAACATGGAGAGGTGACTTTCTTCAACGTTACCCAAAATGTCACCAATCATGTTGGAAGAAGGGACCCGATCTGAAACGACACCCGTCCATGTTCTCCAGAAATGTTGCCCGATCCACCGAGTTACTCCAGTACTTGGCGTCCTTTTTATTGTAGACCAGCACTTGCAGCTCCTTGCTTTGTCATAGAAATCAAACAGCCGTCAGTCCTTCAGGTCTTGTAGCTGGAGATGTTTAATAGGCAGAGTTTAGACGCCCCTTGGGACCAGACCAAAATAATTCTTAAAAACACAAAAGATACACAAAAGAAATCTAACGTGAAGCCTCTCGACATACAATACAACTATATATACAGGCACTTTACACTTCCATTTTCACATATGTACACTGCTCAATATATTATTATATAGACAATTTGCAATCTGAGGGTATAGACATTGACTACATGAAGGTTGCGATCAGGAGGAGACATGCCAGGTAGATGGGGTGGGCTGGGTGACGGGCTGGCGTGCCGTTTCTACCCGGCGCTGTCCTGGGGGACGTGTGCTGCTTGAGGACGTTGAGGTGGAGGGCCTTCAGGTCCTCCAGGGCCCCGTGGGCAGCCATGGAGAAGGCGGGGTCCCCCGTGGTCAGGAGGTCGAAGACGCAGGACTGGAAGTAGACGTCCTCCACCTGCAGGATCTGCCGGCACTTGGAGGTGGCGCTCTCCACCGTGTAGACCTGGCGCGGACCCGGCAGCCTGGTGCCGCCCAGCCGGCGGGAGAGGGTGTGCTCCTTGATCAGCTCGCTCCTGGGGCAGCCGTGGAGGCAGAGCTGGAGGCACACGCTCTCGTCCCCGTAGTTCAGCGTCTCCTCAGGCACCCGGATGGCGAAGGTCAGGTACTTGCCCACCTGGCGGACGATGATGGTGGTACCGATGTAGCGGGCCTGGATCTCCACCTGGCCGCTGCCCACCTTCTCCAGGATGCGCAGGCTGCCCCCGCCCTCACGCTCGCTGCCGCTCTGCGTGCCGTCCACAAAGGCCGACGGCAGGCCCTCCGTGGTGGCCTGGTACACCTTCTGCTCCGTGCAGCCCTGGAAGCTCTTGAATATGATGGTGATCTGCGGGAGAGCACAAGGCAAGCTCGGTTAGCGATTCCCAAGGCCAACTCGCCCAGCCGGTCAAGTTCAGAGATACAGCGCGCAAACAGGCCCCGCGGCCCACCGAGTCACATTAACATTCTCCTGCACACGCTAGGGACAATTTACACTCATACCAAGAAAGTTAACCTCCAAACCAGCTACATCTTTGGCGCGTGGGAGGAATCCGGAGATCTGGAAGAACACCCGTAGAGAAGCACCCGCAGCCAGGATCGAACCTGGGTCTCTGGCGCTGCGAGGCGGCAGCAACTGCACCGCTGCGCCACCCTGCCGATCAAACCATTCACACCACGCTTCCATGTTACGGAAATGTGATGACATAGATTACCCCATTTGACCATCACAGTGAACCAAATAGCTTCTCTCGTGGACGGGCAACATTTCAAGTCAGGACCCTTCTCCAGCCTGGAATTCTCAGGAAAGACTCGACCCAACATCATTTTAAAAACACCTGCTCTCTTTAGATAGACACAAAATGCTGGAGCAACTCAGCGGGACAGGCAGCATCTCTGGAGAGAGTCATAGAATGATACGGCGTTGAAATTGGCCCTTCGGCCCAACTTGCCCACATGTCCCAGCTACGCCAGTCCCACCTGCCAGCATTTGGTCCATATCCCTCCAAACCTGTCCCTTCCATGTGCCTCTCTAACTGTTTCCTAAATTGTTGGGATAGTCCCTGCCTCAACTACCACCTCTGGAAGCTTGTCCCATACACCCACCCAACATTGAAGGAATGGGTTATGTTTTGGGTCGAGACCCTTCTTCAGACCCGAAACGTCACCCATTCCTTCCATCTAGAGATGCTGCCCGTCCTGTTCTTTGTTACTCCAGCATTTTGTGTCTATCTTCGGTGTAAGCCAGCACCTGCAGTTCCTTCCTACACATGTTGCCTACTCTTTAGGCAGCCCATGTGTTAATTCAACAATGACTCAAATTCTTTCATTAATTTCTAACCAACTTAAGTTCTCCAGTGATTGGCAGTTCCCAACGTCTCTTTATTGAAAGATAAAACTACCTTATTTTTTCAGCACAAGTACCTCTGAGAATGTTCTCCAGAGATGCTGCCTGACCTCCAGTGTTACTCCAACACCGTGTGTCATTTTTCTCCCGTAAACCAGCACCTGCAATTCCTCGAGCCTCCAGCCTTCTTTCACGTTACTGAATGCAGAGTCTAGTCTAGAGATACATCAGAGGCACGGACACAGTCGGCCCACTGAGCCCACACCGACCATCGATGGCTCGTTCACACTGGCTCTGTGTTGTCCCACATTCACATCTACTCCCTACACACCATGGGGCATTCATTTCTGTTTTACACGGGCCAATTAAACTACAAACCCGCACGTCTTTGGGAGAAAACCCAGTGGAAACCCACGCGGTCCGTCACGGGGAGAGCGTGCAACCTCCACACAGACAGCACCCGAGATCAGGACCGAACCCGGATCTTTGGTATCTGCGAGGCAGCAGTTCCACCTGATGCGTTACTATGCCGACCACCCACAAGTGAGGTGACAGCCCCTACTCCACGCGGTCACGGGGAGAACGTGCAACCTCCACACAGACAGCACCAGAGGTCAGGATTGAACCTGGGTCTCTAGCACTGTGAGGTAGCAGCTCTACCCGCTGCGCTACTGTGTCTCTCTACAAGGTTAGAATAGGAGTGAAGTGACCAAACTTGGGGTTTTTTGTTTTTTTAAACCCCACTCTTTCGGCAGCAGTAGCAGCAGCGTCTGTGTTGATTCAACAATGACTCCCGTTCTTTCTTCCAGTTCAAACCAACGCACGTTCACCCAGCGCCAGTGGTGATTGGCAGCCCCCGGCTTCCATTTATTGCAAGATAAAACAACCTTATTTTCCGAGCTCAAATACCGCTGAGGATTTGCGTGCGCGCCCACGCGCTTGTGCGGCAGGGAACGAGTGTGTGCGTCAGTTCAAGCGGGCCTAGACCCTCATCCCATAGCGGGCAATGTACCGCCACCACTCTCTGTCCCGCCAGTACGCGGTGCCTGGATTCATGCGTTCTTCTGATGCATCAGGTGGTGTGGGGAGAGACGATGGAGAGAGCGGGGAAACAGGCCCTTCCGTCCATCGAGTCCATGCCGACCATCGGTCACACAACTCCCGTTATCCCACATTCAGATCCACTCCCTACACATTAGTAGCAGAGGAGATGTAGTTTTTGGCACAGACACTGTGGACCAAAAGGCCCGTTTCTGTATTGTACTCTTCCATACCTCCAGATTTAGAGATTTTTTTTAATTTTGTGTCGTTCATTATTGTATCAACTGAGTACTATGTTTACGCATCTGCTTTGCTGCTGCAAGTTCACAAATTCACAAGTTACAAGAACAGAATTAGGCCATTCTACAAGTCTACATCGCCATTCAATCGTGGCTGATCTATCTTTCCCTCTCAACCCCATTCTCCTGCTTCCTCCCCATAACCCCCGACTCCCGCACTAATCAAGAACCTTTCAATCTCCACCTTAAAAATATCCATTGACTTGGCCACCACCGCTGCCTGCGGCAATGAATTCCACAGCTCCACTGCCCCCCCCGACTAAATAAATTCCTCCTCATCTCCTTACTAATAGTACGTCCTTTTATTCTGAAGCCATGACCTCTGGTCCTAGACTCGCCCACTAGTGGAAACATCCCCTCAACATCCACTCTATTCAGGCCTTTCACTACAAGAGAAATATTTCTATAGGATGTATTTCATTGTTCTGTTCTGCCGATATATGACAATAAAACACTCTCGGCTCTTAAATTTCAATAGGTTACCTCCATTTGGACAATGTCATCTCTGGCATCTTGCCCAGGGGCAGGTGCATCGGCAAGGCTGGTGAGACCTCGTCACCTGCTATGTCGAGGGAATTTTTAGATGCTAGGTCAACGATTTCAATAACGTCTGCCGTCCCCGACCAGCACATTGTGAATGCCGCAGTGTAATTCTAGTGCTAGCTGGCATCACCAAACCCCAAAGATCACACATGGCTCTTTGACCTTTCTGGCCCACAACACCCCTCGAGTGCCGGCTCAAACAATGCAGAGGTGTCAAAGTTCCCGACACTCGGACAAGTATTTCTAGACTGCGGCTTTGCTTTGATGCAGGGAAATAGCACACCCAACACGAGCTCTAAAATAGAACGTGATAATGACATGATAACCTGTTCTGGAAAGGTTGGTTGAAGGTTAAATATCTGCTAGCTCCTCAAAGAGAATTCCTCAACTCTTGCCCAAATGGGTTTTGCAAAAGCAAGGGGCTCTGTTAAGGAACACATTCATAGATTGGAGCGCTGATCTTAAGGACAACAGGTCATAAGGGGTAGGAGCAGAATTAGGCCATTCGGCCCATCAAGACCGCTCCACCATTCAATCACGGCTGATCTATCTCTCCCTCCCAACCCCATTCTCCTGCCTTCTCCCCAGAACCCCTGACACATGCACTAATCAAGCATCTATCTATCGCGGCCTTCAAAATATCCGTTGACTTGTCCGCCACTGGAGTCCGTTGACTTGTCCGCCATTAGCAATCCTGGAGGACACTCCTCGAACTATCCATGAACTATCCTCATGGCCGCGTCTTAGCTGCTAACCCACTGAGCAGACTCAGGCCCATGAGTCAAGCCAGCCTCGGTCTTGGGTACACTCATTTATAATTTATAAAAATGTATTTCACTGTACCTTTGGTACCCGTGACAATTTAAAAAAAAACACTGTACCATTATACCTTCTTTTTTCCCCATTGTTGGCAATAGCAACAATGTCAGCTTTGTAGGTAGACAAAAATACTCGAGAAACACAGCGGGTGAGGCAGCATCGATGGAGTGAGGAAATAGGCAACGTTTCAGGCCGAAACGTTCTTCTGACTAAATCCAAGTGTCAGCTTTGGATTTAGAATTTAGAAGTACAGCAGAGAAACAGGCCCTTTGCCCACCCGATCCGTGCTGACCACGCACTAACACTATCCTCCAGCCGCGAGTCAAAGTTTACCAAAGCCAATTAACCTACAAACCTCTACGTCATTGGAGTGTGGGAGGAAACTGGAGCACCCAGAGAAAACCCACACGGTCACAGGGAGAACGTATCAACTCCACGCAGACAGCGCCCGTAATCAGGATCGAACCGAGGCCTCTGGCGCTGTGAGGCAGCAACTGCGCCACCGTGCGGCCCCGGCAACACACAGCTGCGTCATTCACTGGAGTAAAACAAAGTTCTGGGGATGCTCCAGCACTTTGCGCTTCACTGAAGATGCCAGCCGCTGCAGTTCCTCCACAGCGACGCAGGGGGCGACGCAAAACCTCGACTCAACTTTTGGATGGAAGTAATTTAAACAGCAAATCCATTCATTTGCACCACCCAACTTGTGGACACTCGGAGATGAAATAGTTGAGGCATGTGGAACAAAGAAATAAACGCGAGAAGTCTCGCGGTCAATCATTTAGTCGCGGCATGGCTAAGTAACGGAATGTTGACGAGTTATAAGATTACGGGTGTTTTCCAGAAGTTAACGTTGTGCGTTCTGCTGTACGGAACACAGTAGCAACACCTTGCTTAAGGCAAAGAGCGACGGAGACAGTGCTAACGACGCAAGTTTCTTTGAGATGAACGAAGAGAAAACCTGAGGTAAACGCAAAATGCTGGAGTAACTCAACGGGTCAGGCAGCATCTGTGGAGAAAAGGAATAGCTGACGTTTCGGGTTGTGACCCTTCATCAGACTGTACCAGGGTGGGGCACACGGGAGGGATGGGAAGGTACAGAACAAAGCACAGAAACATAGAAAATAGGTGCAGGAGTAGGCCAGTGGGCTCTTCGAGCCAGCACCTTATCATTCAAAATCAGTACGGCGAGAGCAGGGCCATCATCGATGACTCATGAAGGATGGAGCCCACAATGCTCCATTGTTACGATCTTATGAAATCTTTACATGATTTTTAAAACAGCATCACAGTTAAGTCTTGGAAAGCTTGGATGTGGAGAGGATGTTTTCACTAGTGGGAGAGTCTAGGACTAGAGGTCATAGCCTCAGAATTAAAGGACGTTTCTTTTGGAAGGAGGCGAGGAGGAATGTCTTTAGTCAGAGGGTGGTGAATCTGTGGAATTCTTTGCCACAGAAGGTTGTGGAGGCCAAGTCAATTGATATTTTAAAGGCAGAGATAGATAGATTCTTGATTAGTACAGGTGTAATGGGTTATGGGGAGAAGGAAGGAGAATGGGGTTAGGAGGGAGTGATAGATCAGCCATGATTGAATGGCGGAGTAGACAGGATGGGCCAAATGGCCTCATTCTGCTCCTATCACTTTTGACCTTATGGCAGCATCGTGGTTCCAGCAGGTCACTGAAACAGCAGCCAGAACTGGACTATGAATTGCATGGCAAAGATTCAAATCCGAAGATACCTAGAGATTTAAATTCAGGTAATAAAATAAATGCATGAACTCCTTTTTAAGAGTTTGCCCAAGTAATGCACGAGGTCCTGATGGAATGTTTTCTCCCACAGCCGATGTGTCCGAATCTCAAGGACCAAGAAGTTTAGAGGGGATTAGCAGAAGAACCTTTTCCCTCCAAGTGTAGTGGTCAGAGTAGGCGGTGGAGGCAGAAGCTCTCAGTCCACACACGTATAATGGTGGGGAATGTGATTATTATCATTTGGTTTAGGAAGAGGAAGGAAAATAGGCCATGCAGCCTACCAGGTCCACGTCAACTATGTGTCCCCACTTTCTCATCCACTCCCCGTGCAACAGGGGCAATTTGCAGAGGGCCGACTAACCTACAAACCCCCCACCTCTTTTGGGATGGGGGAGGAAACCGGGGCAGGTGGCGGAAACCCACTCGGTCCCGGGATGAACGTGCAAACTCCACACAGACAGCACCCAAGGTCAGGATTGAACCTGGGCATCTGCCGCTGTGAGGCAGCAACTCTATCAGCTGCACCGCGATTCCACCCTCGTGGATCAGGGCAAATAGATGTTTCTGCGCTGCTTGACTCCACGAGGAGAAAGCTGCTACTCTCACTCAGTGCCACTTAGCTCCATCAATGTACTCGATCCACAATTACGTCCTCAGTTCAGGGGTCATTTGAGACGAGTAGTGTGCCAGGAACATACACATCCAATTAATATTCCCAGCACTGTCCACAGTTACAACAAGCAGCGAGCGTGAATGCACACACCGCTGCTGTAAATATCTAAAAACAATTCAATAAATGTTTTTATCTCAAACATGCGAGTAGTAATTGCGAGGTTAACCTCTGGAAGAGTTAGCCGAGAACAATGTTGGTTCAGAACTGTGTTCGTCCCCTTTGTTGTGACTGGGATTGCTGGAGTCTGGGCTAAGACTTTAAGAATGTTTTGTACTTGCAGGTTGAGAGAAGATCGAGGGATACTTCAGATTTAGGTTTATTATTGTCACATGTATCGAGGTGCAGTGAAGAGCTTTACATTGCAATGCTATCCAGACCAGACCAGACACTATTGCAGATAAATACAAACCAAGCCAAATGCAAGTACAACAGGCAGAGCAAAAGTGCAGGAATATTGCGCAGAATAGACTTCTCAGCGTAGTAGAGCACCAGTTCTTTAAACAAAGCCTAATGTCCGCAATGGAGTAGAGGTGAATCGTACAGTATCTTAGCTTACCGTTCAGTAGCCTGATAACAGAGGGGACGAAACAGCTCCCGAGTCAGGTGGCAAGATCTGGGAGCTTTCAAGCTCCTATATCTTTTGCCTGACGACTGGCTGGTCTGCTGACTGGTCAGCACGCAACCGACGCAGTTCACTGTACCTCGGCACAAGTGACAAGAAACGAAGCCGAACGAGACTGATGGGTGCGGGGGGTGGATTGGAGGAGGAGGAGGAATGACCCAGGGGGGGACAAGTCTTTGCTTTCCTGAGGCAGGGTGAAATGTAAATGGAGTCAATGGTGTGGAGCCTGGTCTGTGTGGCGGACTGGACTGCACCCACAACGCCATGCAGTCTCTTGTAGTCTTTGGCAGAGCTGGTCCCAAACCAAGCTGCGAGGCAACCGGACAGTGTGCTTTCTATGGTGGATCTGAAGTCAATTTTCCCCGTCTCCCAGGGAAGTCGAGGCGTTGGTGTGCCCTCATGGCAGTCGCATCGATGTGGATGCTGCACTGGACTCCACCACATGGCAGCGCACATAATGTGCAGCGCGTCCTTCATTCATCACAACACATTCGCAAATAGTTTTACTTCGCATGTTAGCAGTCAAGACTCAACAAGAACCATGCACTTGTTGCATTACAACTCAACCTACAACTCAACTGAACTGAACCTGCAATGTTGCCAGGGTTCCAGCAACTATGTTACAGAGAAAGGTTGAACAAGTTAGGTCTTTATTCTTTGGAGCGCAGAAGGTTAAGGGGGGACTTGATTGAGGTCTTTAAAATGATGAAAGGGATAGACAGAGTTGACGTGGATAAGCTTTTCCCATTGAGGGTAGGGAAGATTCAAACAAGAGGGCATGACATGAGAATTAAGGGACAGAAGTTTAGGGGTAACGTGAGGGGGAACTTCTTTACTCAGAGGGTGGTGGCTGTGTGGAATGAGCTTCCAGCAGAAGTGGTGGAGGCAGGATCGATTTTAACATTTAAAAGTAAAGTAGATAGGTATATGGACGGGAAGGGAATGGAGGGGTATGGTCTGAGTGCAGGTAGATGGGACTAGGGGAAAACAAATGGTCGGCACGGACTGGAAGGGCCGAGAGGGCCTGTTTCCGTGCTGTAATTGTTATATGGTTATATGGTTGTTATATATGAACTTAGGTTAGTTAAACCGGACAGAGTTTAGTTTAGTTTAGCGACAGTGTGGAAACAGGCCCTGCAGCCCACCGGGTCCGCATTACGCAGCGCTCCCCGTACGCTAGTTCTCCACTACATACTAGGGAAAATTTATAGAAGCCTATAAATTCACTGACAAACCTGTACGTCTTCAGAACGTTGGAAGAAACCGAAGATCTCGGAGAAAACCCACGCGGTCACGGGGAGAGCGTACAAACTCCGCACAGACAGCACCCGTAGAAGGGATCGAACCCGGGCCTCTGGCGCTGTGAGCGCTGCAAGGCAGCAACTCTACCGCTGCGCCACAGTGGTGCCCCACCGTGTTACTCCAGCTTTTTGTGTCTACCTTCTGTGTACGCGGTTAGCTGGCAGCAGTAACGGTCTTCACAGACATGTACATTTTTCCACAGCTTTACAAAAAGCATGGTCTGTTCACAGCCTCAGTGCAACGAGTCCCGGGCACCGTGCCCGGCTCGCGCTTGCCGCTGCTGCCACAGTCCAGACCAGAAACATGCTGAAAGTATCTGGACAAAGCTGGAAACGGGAGAGAAATCCGTCGCTTCAGAAATCTCTGAGAGGAGAAAAATAAACAACAGGTTTCTGAGAGGGGCGGAGAGATGAAGAAAGTCTTTCACTTGAATTTAACGCGACTAAACCACGGCTGGTCCAAATATAGAATCCTGGTGCAATATGAAGCAAGACCCATCCAATGCAGAACAGAATCGCCAGTCTACCAATCCTTCATTGGTCTTAACTAGGCTTAGGGTGCTGGTGTGAGCTCGGTTCCCAATACCCAAATTGCGTTCAGTTCTAGTCACCCCATCACAAGATGAATGCGGAGGCTTTGGAGAGGGTGCAGAAGAGGTTTACCAGAATGATGCCTGGATTGGAGGGTATGAGCAATAAGGAAAGCTTGGACACACTTGGAATGTTTCCTCTGGATCGTTAGAGGTTGAGATGAGACCTGATAGAAGGTGATAGGTTGGCGCAACCGCCCTCTCACGGTGCCAGAGAGCCCGGGTTCGATCCTGACCTCGAGTGCTGCCTGTGAGGCGTTTGCACGCTCGCCCCGTGACAACATGGATTTCCTCCGGGTGATCTGGTTGCCTCCCACATCCCGAAAACAAGTGGGGTTGTAAAACCGGAGGCTTTCCTCGCTTCCAGTTCTCTCCTCTCCCCCCACATTTAGTCTGAAGAAAGGTTTCAACCCAAAACGTCGCCTATCTTTTTTTCTCCAGAGATGCTGCCTCAGATCGGCTGAGTTACTCAAAGGTCGAGACCCGAAACGTCGCCTATGCCTTCGCTCCATAAATCCTGCCCCACCCGCCGCGTTTCTCCAGCATTTTTGTCTACCTTCGATTTTTCCAGCATCTTTCTTAAACGCAGAGTTAATCAAGCACTTTGTGTCTATCTTTGGTGTGTAGGTTAATTGGCCTCTGTAAATTGACCCTAGTATGTAGGGAGTGGATGTGGAAGTTGGATGGCGTGGAACTAGTGTGGTCAGTGTGGATTTGATAGGCCGAAGGGCCTGTTTCCTTGATGCATATCTCGAAAACTAAAGCAAAATAGTATCTTTGAAGGTACAGTTGCCCCCCAGTGTGACACAGGAGCCTCAGGTAAGGGATTATTGCGTTGGTTGTTATCACATTATTGTTTGCGGCATTCCGATGTGTTTAAAAGTAGAATATTTCGACAGTGGCCACACTTCAAAAACATTTATCCAACTGCAAATGACTTTTTGGCATATCTCAAAAAAAAGATATCAACTATACTAGAGAATTTCAAGTCTTCCATTTTATGGATTCTAAAACCAATGTTATTATTAAAGCAGCCAAATTCTTGTTTACTCCTCTTCATTCAAACATTATTTTTTTCCAGGACTAATTCCAATTTGCAGTGGAATTACAGCTGTTTAATTCAATCAGATAGACACAAAATGCTGGAGTAACTCAGCGGGTCAGACAGCATCTCTTGAGAAAAGGAATAGGTGACGTGTCGGGTGGGGACCCTTCTACAGACCAACATGTCACCCATTCCTTCTCTCCAGAGTTACTGCCTGATGCGCCGAGTCACCCCAGCATTTTGTGTCTACCTTTGGAGTAAATCAGCATCTGCAGTTCCATCTCACACATGTTTAATTCAATTAATGGGACCCCGATCTGAAAAAGGCTAATACCTTCACCCCTTTACAAAGTGACTGACATCTGATTGTAAAGGTGTAAAGGAACAAGACACAAATCAACAGATTTTTCTTCCCCCCCCCCCACACCACCACCAATAATAACAACCCTAAAATAAAATATCTATTAAGGACCTGTGTACTTGGAAACACTCCCCAGTTTAAACGCACTGCCATTTTGTGGCCGAGACTAGCTTGACATGATGAACACAGCCTGGATTGAGGGTGTTGAAACAGGAGGACTCTTGGTGGAACGAGTGCAGGACCAATTCCCAGAGGATCAGAACCCAGAGCACAACACTGTTTATTCACCACTAATTGGAAGTCTGTTTGCGTTACCAATTTAATTCTGCAGAGACCGAACACCACCCCCCCCCCCCCAGTGGCAAGAAAGAAAGAAAGAAAGAAAGAAAGAAAGAAAGAAAGAAAAAGAAAGAAAGAAAGAAAGAAAGAAAGAAAGAAAGAAAGGACAGACAGAAAGAAAAAACTGTCAAATCTCCAACTTCTGGCTGGGCAGGGCGATTAAAAAACTCCTTCTGTTTGTGCAAATAGAGAGTGGTTTAAAATACACTGTGGAAACCACACTCCTTGCCTGTTCCCTTACCCTGGGGAATGAATACACACAGATGAGGGATTTTCCTTAATGACTCGGTCTTACTCTACACTATTTTCAGGCTTTACTTATTACTCCAATTTTCATGAACTTTTAATCAATTAACTAAATTTACAGCACTTTCAGCTGCCGTCTGAATGTCTCCAGCTTTAGTCGACTTCCCCTTTCAATGCTGCAGCAACTGTTTGCTTGCATTTTCCAATTCTCGCTCGGATTTGATAGAAATGACTGACCTGATTATTTGACCGTCTCAAATTCTTTTTTTTTTCGCACTGCACTTCATAACCAAATTGAATCTTAGATTTAAATCAACACCATTCTTGGACTGAACAATTCGGTGACAAGATACATAGAATAGAGACCCCTCGTTCAATGTTATTAAGATAACAAAACGATGATTTTAAAAGGAAGATAGGCACAAAAAGCTGGAGTAACTCAGCAGGTCAGACAGCATCTCTGGAGAGAAGGAATGGGTGACATTTTGGGACCCTTCTTCAGACAGAGTCAGGAGAAAGGGAAACGAGAGATAGACAGTGATATAGAGAGAGATATAGAACAAATGAATGGAAGATGCAAAAAAAGGGATGGTATTAAAGGAAACAGTCCTTACAAGGCAAATAAAAGTCAAGAATTTTATTTGTAGCAACTTTGAGTGTATGGCTTTAAGTCAGAGTTAAGATTCTCTCTTAATAAAAAAAAATACCTGCACTCATGAGGCCACATCCCTTACACTGGGAGGCCAATCTCTGCAAAAGAAATCCCACAGGATATTGGCCTCCAGTCAGAATCTGGCCTCCATTGTTTAGGTTTGCTCCTGGTGGGCCTCTTAAAGGGGCCAACTCAAATGTGCCAAACAGATCGCCGAGCCGCCTGTTACTTTATACTGAGCGAGTGCCACCAAAGGTTCATTCTAAAAAGGAGTCAGCTGGACCACCTAGCCTCCTTGGAATCAATTGTGGATTTACTCCAACTCCTGAGACTTGATTTTGCACACAAAGTTTAGTGGAGAACTCCAATCCAGATTGGGCCCACCACCGATTTTCCAGGAATCCTCAGTTCCAAGGGCCTTGCTTCCACTGATGTTGCTCGGCTCTCCGAGTCCCTCCAGCGCTTTTTGTTTTGTTTTATTATCCGTTGTGGCCTTGCGGAGGCCGAGATACCGGCCTCGGAATTCGGCTGTGGGTACGGATCTGTCGGAGATGGCTATGGAGCCAGAGCCTCAGCAGGCAAAGTCGACCCGCCAATCGGCTGAGTTAGTTGGCTATGGGAACCGATCTGTCCAGGTCGGAGTTCCAGAGCCCCAGCCACTGGCAGCAAATTCGATCTGCCGAATGGAGAGGGAGTCCAGACGAGGTTGAGATCGGCTGCCTCACCCAGTCGAGGCACCATATTTCCGGGAGCGGGCATCCGGGGGAGATTTCAAGTGCGCTCTCGTAATTTTGTCTGGATTATAGGAGGCTCCGGGCCACCAGTTACCGGAGAATCTGTGGTGGACTTGTGCTCTGTTCCTGGAAGTCGAGGTTCTTGGTGAGCCGTTAATACCATGGCAAAATTCCAAAGAGCGGGTCAGCTCTTCCCACTGTGGCGGCCAATCCACTGACCAAAATAAAACGCTGGAGGGACTCAGCGGGCCGAGCAGCACCAGTGGAGGCAATATCCGCGTGAGCTCAGTGAATTTGGAAAATCCAGTGTCTGGTCACTTTCCTGTAATTGAAAATACTTGTTCACCATATCCCCACCCATCCCCAAACCCTTTTCCTACCCTAACCCTGGAACACCACCTGGAACATGGGGAAGCGACTCCGGACACACCACTGTGAAGACTCAAGCCTGTGGTGCTGAAGTATTGAAGGAGGGAGAAATCCATCAGGGAATGATAATTCCTTGGCGACGAGGAACTGCAGACGCTGATTTACAAAGAAAGACACAAAGTGCTGGAGTATCTCAGCGTGTCAGGCAACATCTCTGGAGAACAGGGATAGGTGATGCTTCGAGTCCCCTTCTCCAGTCTGAGGAAGGGTCCCCACCTATCCATGTTCTCCAGAGATGCTGCCTGTCCCGCTGAGTCACTCCATCACTGTGTCTTTTTTTGTAAACTAGCTTCTGCAGTTCCTGGTTCCTACAAGTGTACGTACACAGGTCAATCAAATCCGATAAGTGGGTGAAAACAGGCAATTCAGAGGGCATGGGGTACATTGACCGTTAGAAGAAGATTGAATAAAAGAATAAAAATGTCTCAATTCAATTGTACAGGCCCTTGGTAAGCCTGCACTTGGAATATTGTGTAGTTATCCTTATCCATAAAAATAATAGATTAGACTTTAGATACAGTGCCCTTCTGCCCTCCGAGTCCGCGCTTACTCTCTACACTAACACGATCCTACACACTAGGGACAGTTTACAAATTTACCGAAGCCAATTAACCTACAAACCTATACGTCTTTGGAGTGTGGGAGGAAACCAGAGAAAACCCACAGAGTCACAGGGGGAACGCACAAACTCCATACAGACAGCAACCCTGGAGAGGATCGAACCCGGGTCTCTGGCGCGGCAAGGCAGCAACTCTACTGTGCCGTCTATATTGCCAAGATTAAAGGGAACACAGCCCGCCACAGATGCTGCCTGGCCCGCTGAGTTTACACCAGCACTTTAATCAAGGATAATTACACTGCTCTGGTCCAAAGTGATGCCTGCTGCATCCATCTGATCCAGACTGGGTGGCCTTGGTTCATTACTTCTTCTGAAAGATGTATTTGAGACAGAGCTGCACTACCTCTGCACTGCACCCTATCAGCTTTTAGAGACTCCCCTAACCCTTCTGCAGCTCAGCAAGTAGGGATATACATTTAAACTGATTTAGTGCTCAGATACCTCAGTGCTGAAGAGTTGAAGAGCTTGAAGCGAGAGTTTATTTGGCTGACCTTCCAGATCCCACACACACACACACACAGCTGACCACACGGGCAGCTGGAGAACACACCACCATCGCCAGCACTGCCTGTGGTAAAATCCACCCGAATCAGTGATGCGAAAGTCACCCACTCATATCTGAGGAATGATGCGCCAGATCTGGAGGGGGTCCAGAGGAGGTTTAAAGAACGATCCCAGGAATGCGTAGGTTAACCTATGATGAGCATTTGACAGCACTGGGCCTGTACTCGCTGGAGTTTAGAAGGATGGGGGGGGGGGGGGGGGGGACCTCTGGGACCAGCGGCAAAAGGACATTCTTTTAGGAAGAAGATGAGGAGGAATTTCAATCAGCGGGTGGTGAATCTGTGGAATTATTTGCCACTGGATTCAAAATTGGATTGAAAGAGGTCAAAGGGTTGTTTTTCCAATTAGAGGCCTGTGACCAGTGGAGTGTCACAGGGGTCGGTGCTGGGTACAGTTGTTTGTTATCTATAATAATGATCTGGATGACAATGTCGTTAATATTGTAAACTTGTAGAAGGTACCAACATTGAAAATAGGTGCAGGAGTAGGTAATTCGGCCCTTCGAGCCCGCACCGTCATTCAACATGATCATGGCTGATCATCCAAAGTCAGTCCCCCGTTCCTGCTTTATCACCATATCCCTTGATTCCATTAACCCCAAGAGCAATATCTAACTCTCTCTTGAAAACATCCAGTGAATTGGCTTCCACTACCTTCTGTTGCAGAGAATTCCACAGGTTCACAACTCTTGGTGAAAAAGTTTTCCCTTATTTCAGTCCTAAATGGCCTATCCCTTATTCTTAATACAGAGTACAAGGAATTGCAGATGCTGGAATCTTGAGCAAAACAAAGCACTGGAGGAACTCAGCGGGTCAGGCAGCATCGGTGGAGGGAATGGAAAGTCGAGATGTCGGAACTGGACCCTTCAGTCCGAAGGAGTATCCGAATGCAAGATGCATCTTATCCATAGATGGCGCCTGACGTGCTAAGTTCAGGGACCTGTCACGAAATGGCGTCCATCCATTCCCTCCACAGGTGCGACCCGATTTGCCGAGTTGCTCCAGCACTTGGGTATTTTGGCTAACATGGAGTAAGACATTGGCCAGACAAGAACATTAGGTATAATGAAGAGAATCTCCCACTATCCCAGCCAAAATCCTCCTTCAACTACCACCTAGATCTATTTAACTAGTTTTGCACCAAATTGCTAATTGTGGGACTTTGCTGTGTACAAGTAGAGTACTTCATTTGCCCAGAATATAGTGAAAACACTCCCAAAATGGGCTGTTTGTTAAAACCTGTGTGTGTGTGTGTGTGTGTGTGTGTGTGTGTGTGTGTGTGTGTGTGTGTGTGTGTGTGTGTGTGTGTGTGTGTGTGTGTGTGTGTGTGTGTGTGTGTGTGTGTGTGTGTGTACGTACACAGAACTTTTTTTTCTCTCGTGCTTATTATATTGTGTACTATGTTTACATATTCTGTTGTGTTGCTGCAAGTAAGAATCATCAGCCTGAAGAAGGGTCTCGACACAAAACGTCAGCCATTCCTTCTCTCCAGAGATGCTGCCTGTCCTGCTGAGTTACTCCAGCTTTTTGCGTCCATCTTCAGTTTAAACCAGCATCTGCAGTTCCTTCCGACACAGTAAGAATGCCATTGTTCTATCTGGGACATATGACAATAAAACAGTCTGGAGCTTCTTCCCATCAACTCTGAAACATTCACTAACCACAACCCGACTGAACTTTGTGCAACGTTGTGCTACATACTTCAGCTTCCACTATTACGGTTTGGTTACCCTAGTATAACCAATAAATATGATCTAAACAATGGCACCATAAATGATTTGTTGTGCTGTTGCATTAGTGCGCCTGTAAAAGCTGCAGGAAGCAAGAATGTCATTGTTCCAGTCCCAATGCATAACACTATTAAACACGAGTCTAAAGAATGATCACGACCCAAAACGACACCTATCCATGTTCTCTGGAAATGCTGCCGGACCTGCTGAGTTAGTCCATCCAGCACTTGTGTCCTTTCGACAATTAAACACTCTTAGACACAACTGTACTAAAAACGGTTGGGGGATGTCAAAAAAAGACAAAAAGGGACAAAGGCAATAAATCTTCTGATCAACTTCGTGAAAGCAAACGTTGAAAGTTTGAAGATTTTTTTTGAATGCCATTCACCAGATACAAGGGAGCGCTCATCGAAGCTTTAGGTGAGCAAGAATATTTTCAGCACTCAAGGGTTAATAGCACTGTGCTAACTGAACACTCAGACAGCCGGAAGAATTGGTGTGAAAAGTGCTTTAAGGCTTTCCAGGTAGAGCGGGTCAGATCGGATTACAATGCAAGACTCCACTATTCCAATCAGTTATGACTGTCGCTGTTTTATGAGCTCAAGAGCGAAAGCACAACACGAACCAGAACCACCGTAATCACCATTAAAATTATGAATCCCCATCTAAAGTTCAACAATCTGACCAGAGGAACACTTCCTACTGTTACAATGGAGGGTTACTTTTAAAGTGAATTGTAAATTGTTAATTATTTATACAAGGTTTTTCTTTTAAACTCCTCAGTAAGCAAACAAAAGCCTTTATATAACTAAATATTTTACCCGAGTGTTAATGTAATAGAACTGCTGTTAAAACGTTTATGAATAGTTACATTTGTACTGAAGTAATCGTAGTTATTTCCCTGCCCCACATGATAATGCCCAAAACAAATAATATCCTAAAATAACTATATCTCAGCACCTCTCAGAACACATAGTGGCCAAAAAATATTGGAGAAGAGATTATGATAGAGGTTTATTCCAGTGCACTCACTCCATCGATACTGGGTGGATGATGAAGAGAGATACCCTAGTCATCCCAAACCCGCTCCAGAACCAGGGGCCACAGTTTAAGAATAAGGAGTAAGCCATTTAAAATGGAGACGAGGAAACACTTTTTCTTAGAGAGTGGCGAGTCTGTGGAGTTCTCCGTCTCAGGGGACGGTGGAGGCAGGTTCTCTGGATGCTTTCAAGAGAGAACTGGACAGGGCTCTTAAAAAAAATAGTGGAGTCAGGGGATATGGGGAGAAGGCAGGAATGGGGTACTGATTGGGGATGATCAGCCATGACCACATTGAATGGCGGTGCTGGCTCGAAGGGCCAAATGGCCGACTCCTGCGCCTATTGTATTGGGGCTGTCCCGAACTGTGCGAACAGGAGAGGGTGTTGAAGAAATGCCTCCATGTTCAACTGAACCTCCGTGATGGGGGAGAAAGGATACCAGCCAAAATACAAAACCTTTTCCATTGTGCCTCAGTACACATGACAATAAACGACACTTGAATCTCACCACATCCTCGACATCTGCAGGGGAGCTGAAAGCAAACAAAGACCTCTCAAACATAGCGGGACTGAAGAAGGGTCTCAACCCAAAACATTGCCTATCCACGGTCTCCAGAGATGCTGCCTGACCCCGCTGAGTTACTCCAGCATTTGGTGTCCTCTCAAAACTCTGTGCTACAGATGGAAAGGGAACTGGACATTGCTAACATAATGACAACTGCACAGCTCAATGCTCCAAGTACAAAGATGTTGAACGTCCAAGGGAAATCTCCAGTCACCATATTTAAAAGAACTATATATTTAACAAAACATGAGGATGGGGAAGGTGAATCCCGACCCAAAACATCACCTACCCATGTGCTCCAGAGATGCCGACTGACCCACTGAGTTACTCCAGCATTTTGTGTCTATCTTGGGTGCGTAGGGTTTTTTTGTATAAGGGTGCATCCTACATGGTGTAAGATACACTTGGCATATTAAAATCCTCATATTATCTTTGAAACATTTATGGCAGATGCATTATTCCTACCCAGGCATGATTTACACTTATGTGTTACCATTTTGGGCAAACCAGCATCTGCAGTTCCTCGTTTCTACTGATTTACATTGATGCTGTTCAGCGTGAAGTTTGTTTCCTTTAAATCTATAGAAGGATGAGCAGGGAGGAGGCGGCAAATAAAATTCAAGCTCTTCAAACCTCAAAAGAAAAATCTAATTAATTGAATTCTCAGCGCTCCCGTACACTTGTGCGAGTATAAGTAGCAGTTGTATTTTCCATGCCCGGTTGCCACGGCTACCGAGCATTGTAGGATACAAGCCACCCCGATGTCATTTAAAAGTCAAAGCGTGCAGAACAAAGTGTGCCTGTGCTGGCATTCAACTGCAAAGCAACTGCAGTTTAGCACAAGGATGCTGTGTTCTTTATAAAACACTTTGCAGATCCTCTTTGTCACGTGTACCGAGATACCAGCAGAAAGCTGTTGCTGTGTGCTAACCAGTCAGCAGAAAGGCCAGTCGCATTGTACCCCATACATGGTAAAGAGAGTAACTAGAATAACGCTTAGTGCAAGATAAAGCCAGATCAAAGATAGTCCCGAGGGTCTCCAAAGGGGTAGTAGCTCAGGACCGCTCTCTAGTTGTGCTAGGATGGTTCCGTTGCCTGATAACAGCTGGGAAGAAAGTGCCCCTGAATCTGGAGGTGCGCGTTGTCACACTTCTGTGCCATTTGCCCTATGGGAGAGGGGAGAAGAGGGAGTGGCTGGGGTGCGACTGACCTTTGCGATCAGGCAAGGCCAGGGAGTTAACATGAGGTTACACTTTGCTCGCTGTTTGGCTACCACCTCTAAGCTTAAGGGGAGCAATAGGGATAAAGAACACAACTAGCAACAAATTTAGCCTGCTCACAAGAACAAAAAAAAAATTACAACGCAATTAATTGTTGAAATGCACCGTCATTTCAGTTTAGGTTAGTCACGTATACCGAGGTACTGTGAAAACCTTCACCCATCATGTTCAGGAATAATGAATAATTTAGACCATTTAACAAAACAGGAATAATAAAGACCCAGATGTGTCTCAACCCAAAACGTCACACATCCCTGTTCTCCAGAGATGGTGCCTGACCCACTAAGTTACTCCAGCACTTTTGTGTATTAACCAGCGCCTGAAGTTCTTTGTTTCTACATTATAAGTGGCTTCACCTTAAATCCTTTTATGAAATGCTTGTCAATAGATGATTGTTTTTTTTTAAAGTCTGGATGAAGCGCTGAAAGCGCTGAGCATCTCAAATAAGCCAAACACTACTTTATTCATTAAAGTACAGCTGTAACTGATCTGGGTTAAATCTGTCTCGTATTCAAACTTTATATATAAAAAAAACACAATCAGCCACTGTGCAAAAGCAGCATTTTAGACAAACTCCAACTGTAGCTAAGAGGGAACTTTTTTTTTGGGGGGGGGGTCAAGTACGAGGTTGCTCCACTAAAAAAAGTAATTAGAGATTAGTGATTAACCGGGTCCCTGGCAGGGGTAAACAATGGTTTTAAACAAAAAAACCTTCCACCTTTCACTAACTAGGTTTTCTTGACAATACATTCCAGCTGCTTACATTGACTAAAAAAAAATCCCAACTCTAAGCGCAGGAGGCAGCCATTCACACCTTTTGAAAGAGTCCTTTTGAAAGAGTTACCCAATTAATTCCACTTGCCCCGTGATCGGTCCCAAAGTCTTTCCTCTCCTTTTCAACCATAAATCTCTTTTTGGAAGTCGTTATAGGCGTCTTGCAGTGCAGTTCATTCCCGCATTACAAATCCCTCGGAACTGAAGATGCTGGTTTACAAAATAAAAATACACAGAGCGCTGGGAGTAACTCAGCAGGTCAGGCAGGCAGGCAGCATCTCTGGGGAACATGGATAGGCGACTTCCCCAGTCCGGACCCTTCTTCAGACTGATAGCCCAACATTTGAAACAATATGATCCAAATCTGAAGAGGGGTCTCAACCCGAAACATCACCAATCCTTATTCTCCAGGGATGCTGCCTGACCTGCTGAGTTCCTCCAGCACTTTGTGTCTTTTCTTTCCTGAAATCCCTATATTTGATTGAAATTTGTTTTTATTAATTAGTAAGAGCGTCAGGAGTTATGGGGCGGGGGGGGGGGGGGGAAAGAAAGGCACGAGAATGGGGTTGAAAGGGAAAGATAGATCAACCATGATTGAATGGCAGAGTAGACTTGATGGGCCGAATGCCCCAATTCTGCACTTAGAACTTACAAATATACGAAACTGAACTCCCCATATTTGGGAAAACCTCTCGTATTTTTCCCCTCGGGATATTTCAGCAATTTTGTTTGTTTCTCAAATCCACAACAACTAAAAAAGTGTCAGTGTTGTTTTTAAAAGTCTCCTAAATTCCAAAGTAAGTCAGCAGAGGGCACACATTCGCAATTCAGTTCCTTGGGAAACAAAAGCTGATGGAAGGGAAAGGGGGAGGGAGTGTGTGTGTGTGTGTGTGTGTGTGTGTGTGTGTGTGTGTGTGTGTGTGTGTGTGTGTGTGTAAATCAGTTCCTTGGGAAACAAAAGCTGATGGAAGGGAAAGGGGGATTTTGTGTGTGTGTCTGTGTATACGTGCAAATCAGTTCCTTGGGAAACAAAAGCTGATGGAAGGGAAAGGGGGATTTTGTGTGTGTGTGTGTGTGTGTGTGTGTGTGTGTGTGTGTGTGTGTGTTTCAGTTCCTTGAGAAACAAAAGCTGATGGAAGGGAAAGGGGGATTTGTGAGTGAGTGTGTGAGTAAATCAGTTCCTTGGGAAACAAAAGCTGATGGAAGGGAAAGGGGGATTTGTGAGAGTGTGTGAATGGGTGAGAGGGTGAGAGGGTGAGAGTGGGTGAGAGTGGGTGAGAGTGGGTGAGAGTGGGTGAGTGGGTGAGTGGGTGAGTGGGTGAGTGGGTGAGTGGGTGAGAGGGGAGAGTGGGTGAGAGGGTGAGTGGGTGAGTGGGTGAGAGTGGGTGAGAGGGTCGAGGACTGATTTAATTTACCTTGCTGGTGGCCGTGGCACTGGAGTCCCGGACCACTGGGACATTGGTGACCTGCACGGACAAGTAGTCACTGTCGATCAGGGGCCAAGCACCTTCCACTTTGCACGTTTGGAACTCGTCCCGGAACGTCCTGAGGTGCGGGTCGCCGAACAAGCCGCAGTGTGCAAACCTGGGGGGCTGCTGCTGCCGGCCGCCCCGCAGCTGGTAGCTGCACAACTCGGGCAGGCGGCTCCTCTCCGTGCCCGGCGGCTTCACCGGAGCCGTGGGTCCCGTCTTGGAGCAGTTGTGCTGCGCCATGAGGTCGTTGATGCCCAGCACGGCCGAGTGGTAGACCAGGTCCCCCCGGCAGTACTTGGCCGTCTTCTTGGTGCATTGCGAGTAAGCCCGCAGCGCGATGCAGAAGTCGCCGCCGTTGCCACCGCCTCCCCCCTCCGACTCCTCTTGCAATCCCGTCCCCGGAGAAGTAGCTGCCACGAACTCGGCATTACATCGCTGAATCCTGCACTGCTGGCAACGCACTGCCAGCACCAAAAAATAAAGTTAGCAAAACAGCTTTACAACTTCAAAAAAACAAACTTCCCCCAACTACTGAACTACTTCTGAAAAGTTTATGCAGACTCCTATATAAACGTTTTCTACACTCCCAACTTTAATAAACTTTTTCAAACTACTTGTTCCCAAACTCCTAAATCACTTTCATAAACCTTTTTCCAACTCCCTCGCTTACTTTAACTTTTTCCTTCACTATTTTTTAAAAAAACTTTTGCTAAACTGCTTCGCTGCTTTTTAAAAAGTTTTGCAAACCCCAGACGACGTTTCTGTAACATAAACTTTTGTAAACTCCTAAAGGGCTTTGCAAAGTTTTTTTTTTTTTTTAACAAACGTCCGTAAACGACTTTTAAAAAACTTTTGCAAACTCCTAGCCACTTTTCAAAAAAAAACTTCCGTAGTCTTCAAGATACGTTTTTTTTTTAAAAAAGCATGCAAACGTATCCAGATTCCGGGATACCTTGAAATGTGTTTTTTTGTCAAGGTAAAATAAGCTAAATATTCGTTTTAATGAATAAGCGATGTACAGTTTTTGTTGGGGTTTTTTTTTTACCTGAATTCAGACACATCGAGAAAATGAGCATGGCAAAAACTGATGAGCAAAGCTTTTTAGCCAAAGGGTAACGGCTTCCTTTCCCCATGCCAATCCATCCAGCGCGGCTTGAGTCTGTCGACTGTTCGGCGAAGTGAACGACCCTCTTTCTGTGGGAAGAAAAACTCCAGCATTTCAGCCTGGGCTTGTCGCTCAAAGCGCCCCGGCCGGGACAGCCCAGCCCAGCCCAGCCCAGCCCAGCCCAGCCCTGCAGGGCGGTACCACGACAGACAGCCGAGCTGGCGAATCACCAGCAGACCGTCTCAATGCAAATTAAAGGGGAGAGTTGGTAGATTTTCTTTTTTCTCTCTTTTAAAGCGGGAAAATAAAAGCCCCGTGTTGTTTCAGTGGCAATGAATTGCTTTACCAGATCTCCACACAGAGTGAACGTGGAGAGGATGTTTCCACCCGGTGGGAGAGTCTAGGAACAGAGGCCACAGCCTCAGAATAAAAGGATGTAACTTCAGAAAGGGGATGATGATGAGGGAATTCTTAATGGGGTTGGACGGGCTAGATGCAGGAAGATTGTTCCCGATGTTGGGGAAGTCCAGAACAAGGGGTCACAGTTTCAGGATAAGGGGGAAATTCCTTTAGGACCGAGATGAGGAAAACATTTTTCACGCAGAGAGTGGTGAATCTGTGGAATTCATTGCCACGGACGGCTATGCAGGCCAAGTCAATGGATATCAGAAACATAGAAAATAGGTGCAGGAGCAGGCCATTCGGCCCTTCGAGCCTGCACCACCATTCAATATGATCATGCCTGATCATCCAACTCAGTATCCCGTTCCTGCCTTCTCTCCATACCCCCGATCCCTTTAGCCATCTAACTCCCTCTTAAATATAGCCAATGGACTGGCCTCAACTACCTTCTGTGGCAGAGAATTCCAGAGACTCACCACTCTCTGTGTGAAAAATGTTTTCCTCATCTCGGTCCTAAAGGAATTCCCCCTTATCCTTAAACTGTGACCCCATGTTCTGGATCTCTCCAACATCGGGAACAATCTTCCTGCATCTAGCCTGTCCAACCCCTTAAGAATTTTGTAAGTCTATAAGATCCCCCCTCAATCTTCTAAATTCTAGCGAGTACACAGTTTAAGGTGGAGATACACAGATGTTTTGATTAGTAAAGGTGCCAGGGGTTATGGGGCGAAGGCAGGAGAATAGGGTTGAGAGGGAAAGGTGGTTCAGCCATGATTGAATGGCGGAATAGAATTGATGGGGCGAATGGCCTTATTCTGCTCCTAGAACTGATGAACATTCTTTTAAATCACAATTTACTGCGGTATGTGCTATGCACTGTAATAGTAGCTGTACTAAGTCCATGCATAAAAAGAACTTTGGAAAATCCACTGAATTTCCCCCATGCCCTATGTTGGGTGATATCCGTTCAAACTGGAGAGAACAAGAGTAACACATCAATTGCTCATAAAATATAATGATAGTTGTTAACCCTTCTGCAAAATGGGATTATTGTCTGAGGTTATTCTGTTTTCTTTGGAAGAAAAAAGGCTCACAGAAATATTAATTTAGGTGAATTAAATTATGAGAAGCCTCGGGCAGGATAGCGGTAGAGCTGCTTACCAGCGCTAGCGACCCGGGTTCGACCCTGACCTCGGCTGCTGTCTGTGTGGAGTTTGCGAGGAAACCCACATGATCGCAGGGAGAACGTGCAAAACGCCACACAGACAGCACCCGAAGTCAGGATCGAACCTGATTCTCTGGCACAGTGCAGGCTGCAGGTCCACTAGCTGGATTAGCTTCAATTGCTGAGAGCGATTGCTCAGTCACAATAGTGCCATACATATCCAAGGTTGCGGGACAATAATTGGAGTATACATTATGATTTTTTTTAATGAATCAACTAGTAATGTTGTAATTCAGTGTGTGTGTGTGTGTTATGTGTTGTGGGCAGTCGGTAGGAAATATACCATGGCTGCCTCACTAGGGGATTGCAAGGACTATGTGGGAAGGAACTGCAGATGCAGGTTTACACCACAGATAGACACAAAATGCTGGAGTAACTCAGCGGGTCAGGCAGCATTTCCGGGGGAAAGGTGATGTTTCGGGTCGAGACCCTTCTTCAGACTTTGCTTTGTCACAAGTCTGGCATTTATTTTAATGTTGCCATCTCAGGCCATTTTTTAAACAGTGGCGCTCTTTCAAAGAATTACAGAGTTCTCCACATCAGATTTAATGGCGAAAGCAAATTTTTCAAAATCACGCCTCTGGTCGTTTGCGTTGCTTGCGGCGATCGTCTTGGCCTTTGTGTGAAATCTCGTGCTCCAAAAGCCTAGAAAAGTCTGAAGAAGGGTCTCGACCCGAAACGTCGCCTATCTCCTTCGCTCCTTAGATGCTGCTGCACCCGCTGAGTTTCTCCAGCTTTTTGTGTAGCCTAGAAAAGCCCGTTATCCTTACAGAATGAGACATGAACGTTGCTGTGGAAATATTCCCAGTAAATAAACTTTGGCCAACTTTCCCCCCCACCTCCTCTTAAAGTGGCTGCATGGTCCTATCCGTGTGAAATTGGCAGTGGGGGGGGGTTATGGTAGATGCAACACGTTAGTCTGTGTTTGCAAGGTCTGGAAAGCTAATTGTGTTTTTTTTATTGCCTGGTCTAGTCTCCGCCTTGCAATCAGTCCCATTGGTGCTCAGCAGCCTATAATAAGTGCAGCCAACACTACTGAGGAGTATTTACAAACGCATAATCTGCAACCCCTTTATCACGGTTGAGATCAGTGAAGGAAGGTTGTTAGTTAGAGGCGATCATCAGGGCAATTTTGTCTTCAAAGACATCGGTGGCCTCTGAGGTGTAAAGTTTGCCTGGTGATTAAATCATGGCAGACCTCAACGCAGACTTCCCACATGCTTCTTTTAAACCAGGGTTTTTTGTAAATGTAAATTAATGAAAATATCTAACTTCTTTCTAAATATTTTTTATCAAGCAATTTAGACTTGACTATAGAGATATAGTGTGGAAAGAGGCCTTTCAGCCCTCAGAGTCCATGCCGACCAGCGATCACCTTCTACACGAGCACTATCCTACATGCCAGACAACGTATAAAACTATTAACCTACAAATCTGAGATAGACACAAAAAGCTGGAGGAACTCAACGGGTCAGGCAGCATCTCTGGAGAAAAGGAATGGGTGGCGTTTTGGGTAACGGGTCTCGCCATGAAACATCACCAATTCCTTTTCTCCACAGATGCTGCCTAACCCGGTGAGTTACTCCAGCTTTTTGTGCCTATCTTTGGTTTAAACCAGTACCTGCAGTTTCTTTCTATGCAATAAAGGCTATATTTAAGAGAGAGTTAGATGTGGCCCTTGTGGCTAAAAGGATCAGGGGGTATGGAGAGAAGGCAGGTACAGGATACTGAGTTGGATGATCAGCCATGATCATATTGAATGGCGGTGCTGAAGGGCTCGAAGGGCCGAATGGCCTACTCCTGCACCTATTTTCTATGTTTCTATGTTTCTAAAACTACAAACCCGCACGTCTGGAGTGCAGGAGGGAACCGGGGTACACGGAGAAAACCCGTATGGTCACGGGGAGAACGTACAAACTCCATACAGGCAAGCACCCGTGATCAGGATCGAACCCGGGTGTCTGGCGCTGTAAGGCAGCAGCGCTACCACTGCACCACAGTGCCGCCCTTACACTTAAAAACTGTTTGAAGCAGCGAGTTTGAAGCCCCCCCTCTATTTTTCTCTCGCCGTTCGCCAAAGGTGTGATTTCTTGACACGTGACAATGTGGCAATTCCTCGCGGCTGGATATTGCCTCTTGTGCTTACTTGCTCCATAACTCATGCCTGCTTTTGGATTCACGCACACATGCAGGCGAAAAAATCACCAGCAAGTGTGGTTACCTTCGAAAATAAAAACAGGAAATACTAGGAATTCGCAACATGTTAGAGTGCTGCTTGTGACGAGAGATGTAGAGTAAATATTCTGCTCCACCGTAGTTGATGTAGAAGTCTGATGAAGAGCCATGGACAGGAGATGTGTCTCTCCACAGATGTTGAGCTCAGTTTATTGTCACGTGCACCGAGGAACAGCGGCTTTCGTTGCATGCTAACAGCCCTGTCCCACGGTACGAGTTCATTCCAAGAGTTCTCCCGAGTTTGCCCTGATAGGAACTCGGAGATTTACGGTAATGACCACGCGTCGGTACTCGGGGACGTTTTCCATCATGTTAAAAAATCTTCACGAGTCTTCCCGTGCTTACCTGCCGTTAGCGAGTCTTCCCGAGTACCTGCCGTTAGCGCTAAGAGACGTCCCCGAGCTCCGACGTACCCGCTACGTTCATTCCCCGTGCTTACCACGCGTTTGATTGTTTTTAAACTCGGGAGAGCTCTTGGAATGAACTCGTACCGTGGGACAGGGCTTTTACCAGTCAGCGGAAAGACAATGCATGATTACAATCGAGCTGTCCACAGAGTACAGACACATGATAAAAGGGAATAATGTGAATAACGGTTAGTGCAGTGTATAATCCAGTCAAAGATTGTCCAAGGGTCTCCGATTAGATAGATATAGTTCAGGACTGCTCTCATAGTCAAAAATGCTTTTTATTGTCACATAGGATAGTTGTTAATACAGTGAAATGCTATTCTTCTAGTTGTTGGTAGGATGGTTAATTTGCCTGATATCAGCTGGGAAGAAACTGTCACTGAATCTGGAGGTTACACCAAAAGCTGGAGAAACTCAGCGGGTGCAGCAGCATCTAAGGAGCGAAGGAGATAGGCGACGTTTCGGGTCGAGACCCTTCTTCAGACTGGTCAGGGATCAGGGAAACGAGAGATATAGACGGTGATGTGGAGAGATAAAGAACAATGAATGAAAGATATGCAAAAAAGTATCGATGATAAAGGGAACAAGCCATTGTAAGCTGTTTGTGGTGTGAAAATGAGAAGCTGGTGCGACTAGGGTGGGGGAGGGAGATAGAGATACTGAATCTGGAGGTGTACGTTTTCACACTTCTATACAGTGGCCAGGGTGCGACTCATCCTCGATTATGCTGCTGGCCTTGCGGAGCCTGCATGGGGGTGTACATGGTGTCAATGGAAGGGGGGTTGGATATACTGAGTAGTTTAAGCCTTGCGGGAATTATTTTAGGTTACCAGCATCTGCAATCTTTGGCTTGTGCTAACTCGCTGAACCTTCAGTTGTCCCGCGGTTAGTACACCCATCACTCAGACCGTGACCGATCTCGTCACCCTGCCCTGGCGATCTTCCTTCCACAGCCTCCAACCTTACAGTTCCCCAACCCCACGCTGGGCATCGAAGGGCATCACAGTGGCAGGGTTTTACTGTGACCTCAGGTGCAGTCTATGTGGAGTTTGCATGCTCTCCCTGTGACCGTGTGAGTTTTGTCCGGTTGCGCCGGTTTCCTCCCACGTCCCAAAGATGTGTGAGTTTGTAGGTTAATTCGCCCTCTGTAAATTCTTATTTTATAGGGGTGGCATGGTGGTGTAGCGGTAGAGCTACTGTCTCACAGTGGCAGGGACCTGAGTTCGATCCTGACTACGGGTGCTTGTCGGAACAGAGTTTGTACGTTCTCCCCGTGACCTGCGTGTGTTTCTTCCGAGATCTTCGGTTTCCTCCCACACTCCAAAGACGTAGAGGTTTGCAGATTAATTGGTTTGGTATGAATGTAAAATTGTCCCTGGCGTTTGCAGGAGAGTGTTAGTGTGCGGGGATCGCTGGTCGGCGCGGACTCGGTGGGCCGAAGGGCCTGTTTCCGCTCTGTATCTCTAAACTACACTAAACTATACTAAAGTGAACTGCCTAGGATGTATTAAACCATACCCAAGTTGTCCAGTCAAGAGCCAACATGGTAAAATAGACAATGCTATAACAATGCTATCCCTGGATTTAATAGCTGACCAGCTGCCAAGGCCCTAAGTTCTATAATTTCCTCTTTAAATCTCTTTGCCTCTCCATCTCATTTTCCTCCTCAAGTCCTACATCTTCAACCAAATTATTGATTAACTACTTATGGATAGGGATGGTTTAGATGGAAGTGGACCAAATGCGGGCCGGTGGGACTAGTGCAGGTGGGACATCTTGTCGGTCTGGGCAAGTTGGGCCGCAGGGCCTGTTTCCCCTCTGTGTGACTCCGTGGCTCTATGACACTGCCCTAATATTTCCCTGTCTGGATTGACATGCGACGAAGCATCTCGAAAGCTTTTACTGCCTCAAAGCTGCTGTTTTTAGCTTAGTTTAGTTTAGAGATACAGCGTGGAAACAAAGCCAGTTAACCTACAAACCTGTACGTCCTTGGAGTGTGGGAGGAAACCAGAGCACCTGGGGGAAACCCACGCGGTCACGGGGAGAACGTAGAAACTCAGTACAGACAGAACCCGTAGTCTGGATTGAACCGGGGTCTCTGGCGCTGTAAGGCAGCAACTCTACCGCTGAGGTTGCCCTAGTATTGGGGTTACCAATGTTAATAATCTCACCCATTATTCCACTCCTTGGATGCTGTGGTTGGATACGGGTATCAGAGGTTATGGGGAGAAGGCAGGAGAATGGGGTTAGGAGAGAGAGATAGATCAGCCATGAATGAATGAATGACGGAGTAGACCTGATCGGCCCTATGGCCTAATTATGACCTTATACTTAACTGTGTCCAGAAATAATTTGGACATCTTACTTATAGAGGGTGTAGGAATTTGCAGGAGCCTACTCAAACATTCACACAGTGAAGATGAATAATTATATATGGCGATGATATAAAATACAGAAGATTCTTCCAGAATAATCGCTAAATGAAGTACCAAGGATTGACATAAAATGGTAGAGTAACTCAGCGGGACAGACAGCATCTCTGGAGAGAGGAATGGGTGACGTTTCGGGTCGAGACCCTTCTTCAGACCAAGGGTTGTCCATTTTATTGTCAGCCAATCTTGAATTTTCATTATACGAAAATGTTGGCATTCATGCCTGTAACGTAACCCACAGAAGTGTAAATGTGAAGCAAACTAAATCCCAGAGAAGGGTGTTGGTCCAGAATTAGCTATCCTCCCAAACACATTACCTACCACCCATATATTAGTCCAAAATGTCTTCCCCAACATGTAAAAAATGAAGCATTAATCTCACATGATTAATTCTACCAAAGACAGCACTATGGCTAAAATATAGTTTGTATCAGCAAAGCTAAACTCACCATGCTTCTACAGATAACTAAGAAACAATCTATGGATATCCAATTTCTCTGTCATGAATCATTTAGATGCATTGTCCCTGTTGTAATATAGACAATGTGTGCACAGCAAATTCCTGTGTCTGAAGAAGTGTCCCAACCCAAAGTTCCCTCCTCAGATGCTGCCTGATCTGCCGAGTTCCTCCAGCAATTCCTCCAGTTTTTTGCTCAAGATTCCAAACATCGGCAGTTCCATGTGTCTCCAGGAGAAGTACATAATTTGCCCCATCAGATGACAACAAGCCAACTGTGACTCTGATTCAATCATCCTTAGGCAGCAATTCCTTCTAGAGTGCTGGACAAGATTCAATACTCAAACTAAATAATTGGTGCATAGTTATCCCACCTTCGCATCCTCTCTCTGCGCACGAGGGCTTGTTAACCGACAAACGCACACGCCTTGGTTGGCACGGTGGCGCAGCGGTAGAATTGCTGTCTTACACCGCTTGCAGCGCCAGAGACCCAGGTTCGATCCCGATTACGGGTGCTGTCTGTACGGAGTTTGTTCGTTTTCTTCAAGATCTTCAGTTTCCTCCCACACTCCAAAGGTTTGTAGGTTGGTTACTTAGCTTGGTATGATATAAGTGCAAGGATAGTGTTAATGTTTCTGCGTTGTATCTCTAAACTAAACTAAAGCTGTTGGGATGTGGGAGGAAACTAGAGCACCCGGAGGAAACCCATGTGCTCCAAAGGAGGAATGGCAGACATCAGTTTGTGTTTTTTTTTCTCTCTGTGGTGATTTTGTTCGTCCGTTGGGTTAAACACACCGATCTTGCACAGTTGGAGGCAATGCACCGTGGGTCAGATTAGGTGTGATTGCCCTCAACACTTGGGCCTGATAAACGTATCCAGCTAAACCCTGTGCGACCATCTCTTCTGAATTATTCACAGCCACATATTGGCTCCATTATTCAGTGACGACAGCGGGAATGTGGGCGCTCAAAGAAAGACTCCCACATGCCGATGGCTTTGGGAACCGACTGTGGATGGGTCTGTAGATATGCAGTGGAGGTCCGGCATGCCGATCAGTTCCCCAGGGACTTCACGCCATAATACGCCACAGAAGGATACCATTTGGCCCAGCTGGCCGGTAAAAAAACAGGTCAATTGTCCTTTAAACATCAAGACTGACTCCACTTCAATTCCCCTTGTGGTAACTAACATATTCCGCATATTCCGTAACAGCCTTTGTGTGAAAAAATATCCCCCCCCCCCCCCCCCCCCCCCCCCCCCCCCCCCCCCCCCCACCCCCCCCCCCCCCCCCCCCCCACCCCCCCCCCCCCCCCCCCCCCCCCCCCCCCCCCCCCCCCCCCCCCCCCCCCCCCCCCCCACTCTCCCCTTAATTCATTGAAATCAGCGACTGTGGTTAAACTGGCCTTCAGGTTAAAACCGCTAAATAAAGGCACAGACACAAAAACTCAGCGGGACAGGCAGCATATCTGGATAGAAGGATTGGGTGATGTTTCAGGTCAGACTGACAGTCTAAAGAAGGGTCTCAACCCAAAACATCACACATTCCCTCTATCCAGAGATGCTGCCTGTCCAGTGTCACTCCAGCATTTTGTGTCTATCTTCGGTTTAAACCAACATCTGCAGTTCCTCACTACACAATTAAAGACACGACATCCCCAGCATTTTTCTGATGTCTCTCATCTCACTTTTACCACAATAATGTTAACTGCTGTGGAGAGATGCGGGGCCTTGCAAATAAAATGGTTGCGTTGCTTCTAATGCGATGCAGTTTTTAAAATTAAGCAGAAGTTTTCAATATTCAATTAATTTCGCTTAAAAAAATTAGAGAGGATGATTATGCTAAGGGGAGGGGACTGCCATGGATTTTTTTTTTAATGAGATAGGAACAAACAGCCACTGTAGGCAAAACAAAAGCAATACTGTCTCTTTAAACCTCTCGATGACCATCTGCCAAAGGCTATAAAGCACAGATGTTCGAATACTACAGAAAAGTCATTGCCCTTTGAAAAGTGGTCAGTTTCACCTCTTTAACCCTTTGCCTGCCCTCCGTGCACCCTCCCTCTCTTTGCCAGACTCCTTGCAGGATGTCGAGGGTCGACGCATAATGCTGGTGTCGTTACTCCAGCATTCTGTGTCTATCTTCGATTTAAACCAGCATCTGCAGTTCCTTCCTCGACGCTAATGCTGGTGTTGCTCAGCGGGAGGGGCATCACCTCCGGAGGGATGGAACGGGTGACCTTTCAGTTCGAGGCCCTTCAACGGACCAAAGATCCTATCGCGACTACACTTTTTAGAGGAGTGGACCATCTTGCTCGCTCTAGGATCTTTGCTTCGGACTGAAGTCAGGGCTGAAGTCGGACTGAGTCAGGAGAGAGGGAGTCTCAAGATATGGAAGGGCCAGGTGTGAAAGAGGCAGATCAAAGCAGACGATGATCAAGGAGATGTAGAATGGTTCGTGGTTGGCTGAGGGGAAGGAGACAAGCAGGCATGCAATCAGTAAAATTAATTGGAAGGACAGTGAAACTAGTCGGAGAACTAGGGTGGGGGAGGGATGGAGAGAGATGGGTTACTTGGAGTTAGAGAAATCTATATTAATTCTGCTGGGTTGTAAGCTGCCCATGTGAAATACGAGGTGCTGTTTCTTTAATTTGCATTGGGCCATTGTAGAATGTGCTTTTGCTCAACTCCCTTAACTCACTCCATCTCCCTGTTTGCTTTCTTCCCTGCAGCACCGTATCGTGTGAAGGTTTGTCATCGGGTGTCAGAGAAAGCAGTTGTCTTCTGCCAGAGATGTTTTGGATGTTGTGAATTTCCCTGATCTTGGTACGTTCCAGAATGGGGGAAGGGTGTGCTGGCTCGGGGGAGGGTCCAGAGGAGGTATACAAGACTGAACTCAGGAATGACATATGATGAGCGTTTGGCGGCACTGGGCCTGTACTCGCTGGAGTTTAGAAGAATGAGGGGGGACCTCATTGAAACGTACAGAATAGTGAAAGGCTTGGATAGAGTGGATGTGGAGAGGATGTTTCCACCAGTGGGAGAGTCTAGGACCAGAGGTCAGAGCCTCAGAATTGAATTAAGTTCTTTTAGGAAGGGGATGAGGAGGAATTTCTTTAGTCAGAGGGTGGTGAATTTGTGGAATTCTTTGTCACAGAAGGAAGGGAGTGGATATATTTAAGGCAGAGATAGATAGATTCTTGATTAGTACGGGTGTCAGAGGTTATGGGGTGAAGGCAAATGGGGTTCGGAGGGAGAGATAGATCAGCTATGATTGAATGGCGGAGTAGACTTGACGGGCCGAATGGCCTAATTCTACTCCAATCTTATGATCTTATGATACACAAGCTAAAAGGTGGTGATGACAAGTTTGCAGATGACACCACCGTAGTGGGCCGGATCTCGAACGACCATGAGACAAGGATCCAGGCAAAGAGATCAGAAGCTTCGTGTCAGCAAAACCAAGGAGCTAGTCATCGACTTCAGGAAGTGGGGTGGCGCACACATCCTAGTCTGCACGAATGGTGCTGAAGTGATGTTGGATGCGAGCTTCAAGCTCCGAGGTTTGAATACCACACGCAATTTAACCTGGTCCACATTGACACTATGGTTAACAAAGCACACCAACACCTCCACTTCCTTGGAAGGGTAAGGAAATTCGGCAAGCCTCCAACAATTCATGCCAATTTCTACGGGTGCCCCATAGAAAGCAGCCTAAGGGGATGCTTCACACTTGGATAGGCAGCTACTCTGCCCAAAACCGCTAGAGATTGCAAGCAGCTGTGGACGCAGCCTCTTGCAAACCAATCTACCCCACCATTGACTCCATCTACGCTTCACATAATATGGGAACGCAGCCAACACAATCATGGGCCATTCACATCCTCCTCTCCCCTCTCCCGACAGGCAGCAGATACAAAAGTTTGAAAGCATGTACCACCAGATTCAAGATCTGCTTCTTCCTTGATAGGGAAAGGCAAAGGCTGTATTCCCCATCTTCCAATCTACCTCATTTTGGCTTTTGCCCTTTTTTTATCTGCACTTTCTCTGTAGCTGTAACAGTATATTCTGCATTTTGGCCACTACCTGTGACATGATTGTAATCACGTGTGGTATGATTTTCACGTACAGCACTCAAAACAAAAGATTTAATTGTATCTTTGTACACAAGACAAACCAATACCATTAATGAATCGAGAGAATCATGGAATTATTACAGCATGGGAAGAGGCCTTCCAGTCAATGAAATCTGCGCCACCTTTTGGCTGAATAGTCCAGCCAGTTGCTTTCCCCTTCATCCTGCAAATTATTTCCACTGAAGTATTTATCCAATTTCCCCTTGAAGGCACTGATTGAGTTTCTAGTTCCCCCACTACTTCACATAGTTAATGTCAGATCACAACTGTGGAAAGAGAAACAGAGTTAATGTCTTTGGTCAAAGTGTCTAATAGACAATAGACAATAGACAATAGGTGCAGGAGGAGGCCATTCGGCCCTTCAAGCCAGCACCGCCATACAATGAGGTCATGGCTGATCATCCCCAATCAGTACCCCGCTCCTGCCTTCTCCCCATATCCCCTGATTCCGCTTGAAGGGTCTTCGACCTAACATATTAACTTTGCTTCTTTTTTCCACACATGCTGTCGAGCATAACTATAACTGGCATTAACAAAAAAATCACATCCGCCTATTTGACAAAGTTTATATCTCTATCCCTAGTCATAGAATATAGAACAGTGCAGACGGACACGGAAAGCTGGAGTACCTCAGCGGGTTAGGACCGCATCTCTGGAGAAAATGAATAAGTGACTTTTCGGGTCGAGACCGTTCTTCTCGAAACGTCACTTATTCCTTTTCTCCAGGGATACTGTTGGACCCTCTGAGTTACTCCAGCCTTTTGTGCCTTTCTTCAGTTTAAACCAGCATCTGCTGTTCCCTTCCTACATGGAACAGTGCAGAACAGGTGCAGGCCCTTCAGCCCACAATGTTTGTGTCAGACACAATGCCAAGATAAACTAGTGCAGGAAGGAACTCCAGATGCCACTTTACTGCAAAGATCGACACGAGGGCAGATGCTGGAATCACTCAGCGGGTCAGGCAGCATCTCTGGAGAAAAGGGATAGCTGACATTTCGGGTTGAAACTGAGTCTGAAGAAGGGTTTCGACTCGAAACATTCTCCAGACATGCTGCCTGGAAAATGCTACTCCAGCATTTTGTGTCTAACCCAGCTAAACCAATCGCATCTACCTGCAGGGGATCGATATCTCTCTATTCCTTACATATCCGTGCATCTATCTAAAAGCCTCTTAAACACCACTATCATATCTGTCACCTCCACCACACCTGGCAGCGGGGTACCAGGCATCCAAAACTCTCTCTGTCTCCAAAGCTACCCCTCTGCATCTGTTTTAAACTTTGCCAATCTCACCTTCAAGCTATTGCCTCCCAGTCTTTGGCATTTCCACCCTGGGAAAAAAAAGAGTCTTTAAACTACTGCCACTGGGATCAGCTTCCCTCTATTCATCCCTACTAAGCCCAACATGGTTTTACAAAGCTTTATGAAATCTGCATTCAATATTCTTTCCTCGGAGGCGGAACAATCCCAGATTCTCCGGGTAACTATTTCGTTTTTTTTTTAGTTTTAGAGATACAGTGCGGAAACAAGCCCTTCGGTCCACCGAGCGCGCCGACCAGCGATCCCCATTGCACCGGCGTGCACCACGCACCAGGGACAATTTACACATTTGTACCGAAGCCAATAAACCTACACACCTGTACGTCTTCGGAGTGTGAGAGGAAAGCAGAGCACTCGTGCGAAACATGCGTGGTCGCAGGGAAAACGTACAAACTCCGTACAGACAGCATCCGTAGTCAGGATCGAACCTGGCGCAGTAAGGCAGCATGCTACTGTGCCAACCAGCAGTATGGGATCGCTAGTCGGCGCAGACCCGGTGTGCCAAAGGGCCTGTTTCCACGCCGCACCTCTAAAGTCTAAAGACCACGTGGGTTTTCTCTGGGCGCTCTGGTTTCCTCCCACACTCCAAAGAGTACAGGTTTTTAGGTTAATTGGCTTCTGTAAAATCTAAATTGTCCCTAGTGTTTAGGATAGACAATAGACAATAGGTGCAATAGGTGCCATTCGGCCCTTCGCACCAGCATCGCTCGAAGGATGCTGGCGCGAAGGTGCGGACCCGGTGGGTCAAAGGGCCTGTTTCTGCGCTGTCTCTAAAGTCTTGTCCCCACCACAGATATTTATTTCGTCTCTCGGCCCGCACCTTTTTTATGCTTTTATTCCCCCAGCCTGCCTTGAACTCACTCTGACCTTTCTTAATAATAAAACCTGTACAATCCCTTCACTGTGCTCTCCGAAGAATATGTCATGGCACACTGCTATACGGAGCAGCAGAAGATGGTAACACAATTAATTGATTCTAGTGAAGGCAGGAGTTGCGCTCGCATCTGGATTGTAACCAAAGAAACAGGGTCGCAGGGAATGAAGGAAACTCAAGTGGAACGGATGCAGCTTTCACAGCCCTCAGTCCCAGCTGTTTCTCCAGGAATGCATTGCTGCTTTAGGAAAGGAAACCTTAGACTTTGCGTTAAGAACCCTAAGCTAATCGCTAATGGCAGGCTGAATGGTATTAACCCCTCTTCCTCTGATCTGGCAACGGAGGAACCGCAAATGAAAGGTAGTTAGAAACGGCAGATTCATCGGTTTTATTTAATTTTTAATTTCAATTTAGAGACCCAGGGTACGGAGAAGATTTACGAGGATGTTGCCAGGACTCGAGGGCCTGAGCTGTAGGGACTCTGTGCAGGCAAGGACTATTCCTTGGAGCGCAGGAGGATGAAGGGTGATCTTAATGAGGTATACAAATCAAGAGAGGAATAGTTTGGGTAGACGCACAGTGTCTCATGCCCACAGAGGGGGAATTGAGGACCAGAGAACATAGGTTTAAGGTGAGAGGGGAAATATTTAATTGGAACCTGAGGGGTAACCTTTTCACACAAAGGGTAGTGAGTGTATGGAACAAGCAGCCAGAGAAGATAGTAGGAGGTTTCGCAATGTTTAAGTAACATTTAGACAGGAAAATGGATAGGACAGGTTTTGGGGGATATCGGCCAAATGAAGGCAAGTGGGACTAGTGTAGATGGTGTGGGCAAGTTGGGCCGAATGGCCTGTTTCCACTCTATGACACAGCGGGGAAACAGGCCCTTCGGCTCACCGAGTCCACGACGATCATAGATCACCCTTTCACACTAGTTCTATGTTATTCCATGTTATCATCCATTCCCTACACCATTCCCCGTGACCAATTTACAGCGGCCAATTAACCCGATGTCAATTAACCTACAAATCTGCACATCTTTGCAATGTGGGAAGAAACCGGAGCATCACGAGAGAACTCACGCGGTCGTTGAGAGAACGTGCAAACTCCACACAGACAGCAGCCGAGGTCAGGATCGATCCCGTGTCGCTGGCGCTGTGAGCGGCAACTCTACCACGGCGCCACTGCCCCACCCTATAATCACGCCAGGAAATTTACCATAGGATTGTTTGCAGTCAATTAGTTTCTAAAAGTCAGAAAATAAAACCTTGTAGCAATGCAGTGACTTCTAAAAAGTCCCAAAGCAGGACAATAAAGTATTTCTTCGGTTTCTCGGTTTAGAGACTGAGTGGGTTCCTTTCTATCCTCCCACATCCCAAAGAAGTGCGGGTTTGTGGGTTAATTGCCCCAACTGTGCAGGGAGTGGACGATAAAGGGGGATAACCTTTACTTCCTCAGATAACCAAATCTGAGGAAGGACATTATTGCCATAGAGGGAGTGCAGAGAAGGTTCACCAGACTGATTCCTGGGATGTCAGGACTGTCTTATGAAGAAAGACTGGATAGACTCGGTTTATACTCTCTGGAATTTAGGAGATTGAGAGGGGATCTTATAGAAACTTACAAAATTCTTAAGGGGTTGGTCAGGCTAGATGCAGGAAATTGTTCCCGAATGTTGGGGAAGTCCAGGACAAGGGGTCACAGCTTAAGGATAAGGGGGGAAATCCTTTTGGACCGAGATGAGAAAGACTTTTTTCACACAGAGAGTGGTGAGTCTCTGGAACTCTCTGCCACAGAGGGTAGTTGAGGCCAGTTCATTGGCTATATTTAAGAGTGAGTTGGATGTGGCCCTTGTGGCTAAGGGGATCAGAGGGTATGGAGAGAAGGCAGGTACGGGATACTGAGTTGGATGATCAGCCATGATCATATTGAATGGCGGTGCAGGCTCGAAGGGCTGAATGGCCTACTCCTGCACCTAATTTCTATGTTTCTATGTTTCTAACATAGAACCAGTGTGAACAGGTCGGCATGGACTCAGTGGGCCGAAGGGCCTGTTTCCAGGCTGTATCTCTCAACCAAACTAAAATAATTTTCCATACTTGCTGTCGTGTAACAGGGACTGTAATTCAAATGGAGTTTGTTAGTTGCAAACTTTACTGGGTGGGTAATATATTAGCATGGGCCGCGGATAGACTAACAACAGAGAACAGAGGAATGAATACACGGAAGATAGACACAAAATGCTGGAGTAACTCATGGGGACAGGCAGCATCTCTGGAGAGAAGGAATGGGTGACGTTTTGGGTCGAGACCCTTCTTCAGACTCTTCTTCTTAATAAATGGGTAATTTTCACATTGGCAAGCTGCAGCTAATCTGGTGGCACAGATCTATATTACAATCTATATTAATCTATATTAATGACTTGGGTAAATGAACAAAACGCACTGTAACCAAACTAGGAGGGAAAGCAAGTTGTGACGGTGGTGTGTGAATCTGAACCCTAAGGGCAAACCTAAAGTAGTCCCCCAACTATGGATTCAATAGTCATTGCTTTGAATAGGAGTTGATCCTATTGAAGCTTGAAGGTTCCATGGGAATGTCTGGAATCTGTCTGGAAAAAAACACAAAGCGCTGGAGTGGCCGGCTGAGTTACTCCAGCACTTTATGTTTTGCTCACGATTCCGCAGGAGTTTGGCAGAATAAGTACCAAGAGGACATTTTCTCTTGTGGACAAATTGAGAATGAGAAGGATAGACACATGGGAAAGGAATAGGTGGCGTTTCAGGTTGAGACCCTTGTTCAGACTGAGAGTCAGGGGCTTGAACTAGGAGGCACAGAGTCAGGATATGGACTCTTGCATGAAAGACACGAATATGGAGGAATTAAATTTCTCAGGGAAGAGAACAAGCTTTGGATTTCTCAACCCCAGGAAACTGTGGAAGATGAATCACTGAAAGTATTCAAGCCAGCGAACGACAGTATTGAGTCTACAGGGGAATCAATGGAATTGGCAACAGAAAGGGGCTGAGGCCAAGGCCCGATCAACCATATCTCAGTGAAAACTGTGTAGAAAGGAACTGCAGGTGCTGGCTTATACCCAAGATGGACACGAAACACTGGAGTAACTCAGCGGGTCAGGCAGCATCTCTGGACAACATGGATAGGTGACGTTTCGAGTCAGAACCCTTCTTCATACACATCTGCAGTTCCTTCCTACACGGTTAATGGGAAAAGCTGAATAGATTGGGGCTTTTAGAGCACGGAGAGCTGTCCAGCAGTCTGTGTCCTTTTGTGCAAATCAGCATCTGTAGTTTCTAGTTTCTACAACTGTTGGGGATTACAAGTTCACCAGGTCACAAGTTGCAGGAGTAGAATTAGGCCATTCGGCCCATCGAGTCCACTCTGCCATTCAACCATGGCTGATCTCTGCCTCCTCATCCCATTGCCCTGCTTTCTCTCCACAACCCTTGAAGATGGAGACACTGGGAACTGCAGACGTCGGTTCCCAGAAATAGACACGAAAGGCTGGAATAACCCGTCAGTCCAGGCAGGGGCTAAGAAAGCCAGACCCGCTGAGTTACTCCAGCACTGTACCCTACATGAAGATATTGGAAATCACCAAAAATCCAGATGAAGTGGTTCTTTCAGCAAAATGAAGACAAAAGCACCAGATAAACGTGCTTGAACTGAGCAAGCTGGTGGCATGGTGAGTCTTCTCAGCATAATGAGCGCAACAAAGACATGGACCACCTCTCTCTAGAAGGGAAGGAGAGGCCCTTTTAAACAGCCGTTTCATCACATACAAAAATGTAAAAGTCCACTTACAGACAATGCTGCTTTCTCCCTGCTGCACACAAAGATCTCGGGATACTGCCATATGGAAACACTTCACAGGAAGTTGGACTTTTTTTGAAACTTAATAAGGAAGTGATTGTTAAGAAAAAACAGGTGCAGAGAAGATTGCGCATAGTTTCTTTAATCGCAGTGCGACCTCCATTATCCCTACACCTATTATCGCCATCCCTTTCATCCACCATCTCCTCTTCCATGTGCGTGGGACATTTGGTTCATTCACAGCTTCTTTTGTCTTCTGCATTCTGAGCTGCGTTTCCTTGCTGAAGACGCCCACACATTTGCTGCTTGTGTTCTCCTCGTCAGCTGCATCACAGTTTGTGCCCCTTGTCTGTCGGGGGAGTCACAGAGGAGTCTGTCCCCTGACGCTCTTCGCTCTGGCGGCTTACAGCCCAGCGGTACGAATGGGCTGTACGTGTACGGGTGCAGTCCGTGGCGAGTTTGTACGTTCTCCCCGTGACCTGCGTGGGTTTTCTCTGGGAGCTCTGGTTTCCTCCAAAGACGTGCAGGTTTGTAGGTTAATTGGCTTCAGTAAAAAATTGTAAATTGTCCCTAGTGTGCAGTGCATGCTAGTGTAATGGGGGATTTCTAGTCCGCGTGGTCTTGGTGGACCGAAAGGCTTGTTTCCGCGCTGTATCTCTAAAACTAGTTACTCAGAGAACCAAAGACGTACAGGTTAATTGACTTTGATATAGATTGTAAGTCGTCCCTAGTATGCAGGATAGATAGTGCTTGTGTACAAGGATCGCTTGTTGGTGCTAACTCAGTGGGCCGAAGGGCCTGTTTCCGTGCTGTATCTCTAAATTAAACTAAACTGAACTGAACTAAACTAAACCTGGACTCGTTTGGGCTGTGGAACAGCAAAACGCAATCTCCCTGGAGAAGTTTGCAGCAAAAGAAAATGTTTGGCAACCTCTGTCACATCTCTTTGTCACGTCCCGAGATCATTTATTGCTGAGGGGAGTATTGGTAATTGACAGCTGTTGTAAACTCTCCCTTTGGGGACAGGACCATGTAACCGAGACCGGGAAACCAGAAGGAAATAACAGGCTTACTGTTTTGTATATGTGTGGAGAGAGTGTGCACATCAATGGAACACGAGTGATGAAATACATGTACAGTTGTTTTTGTGTGTGTAGGTGTAATGTAACCTCTGAGGAAGTGCGTTAATGAATATTAGGTGCATGTGAATGGAGAGAGGGTGCTTGTGATTGTGACTAAGCCTTGCATGACTTTGTGCCTTATTTCACTGTTGCAGCAACACAGTGATTATATTATCATAAGTGAAAGGAGCAGAATTAGGCCATTCTGCCCCTCGAGTCTGCTCCGCCATTCAATCATGGCTGATCTACCTCTCCCTCCTAACCCCATTCTCCTGCCTTCTCCCCATAACCTCTGACAGCCATACTAATCAAGAATCTATCTATCTCTGCTTTAAAAATATCCACTAACTTGGCCTCCACAGCCTTTTAGTTTAGAGATACAGCGCGGAAACAGGCCCTTCAGCCCACTGGGTCCGTGCAGACCAGCGATCCGCTCATATTGACACTATCCTACACAAACTAGGGGAACTTTTTTCCATTTACCAAGCCAATTCATCTACAAACCTGAACGTCTTTGGAGTGTGGGAGGAGACCACAGATCTCGAAGAAAACCCAGGTCATGGGGAGAACGTATAAACGCCACACAGACAGCACCCGTAGTCGGGATCGAACCCGGGTCTCTGGCGCTGCAAGCGCTGTATGGCAGCAACTCCACCGGCAAAGATTTCCACAGATTCACCACAAAGTGTTGGAGGAACTCAGCGAGTCAGGCAAGATCTCTGGAGACAAAGGATCCAGACAAGCTGCCTGACCCGCTGAGTTGCTCCAGCACTTTTTATCCAACGGCAGTATAGCTGATTCGTAAGTGCACTCCGAAATAGCCCACAGAGGCACTGAATTCAAGGGCAATTATTGCCTCTTACACCTTGTGACTGAATAAATCAAACGAACCGACAACCCTCCCATCCCCCACCCCACAAACCCAACTTTTTTGAAGATCTTTCATTGACTCCAGGAATAAAGCAGAACTCCAAGGAGACAGAGGTGCTTACCCCACTGAGCTGCACTGGGGTCTTGCGAGGCTCCACATTGCCTGAATGGGAAAAAAATAAGAAGCTTCAGTGAAAATGTCATTGCCTCATATTTTAGCCCAGCATCCCAATGAGTTTGTCAAAATACTATTTCTGCTCCCACCATCGCGGCCTATGTTTTTGTTCAGGGACGGGACTTATCTTTCGCCTCTCGTTCCATTCTGCATACATGGTGGTGTCCTATTTAATTTCCGTGAAATTTACTCCAGCGATACAGCACGGAACCAGGCCCTTCGGCCCACTGCCAGCTGTATCACTGTGCTGCCAAATTGTGACTAGCAAAGGATAGAGTAAATATGGAGAGGATGTTTCCACTGGTGGAAGAGTCTAGGACTATTTGGAATTCCCTGCCACAGAGAGTAGTGGAGGCCAAATCACTGGATGGATTTAAGAGAGAGTTGGATAGAGCTCTAGGGGCTAGTGGAGTCAAGGGATATGGGGAGAAGGCAGGCACGGGTTATTGATAGCGGACAATCAGCCATGATCACAATGAATGGCGATGCTGGCTCGAAGGGCCGAATGGCCTCCTCCTGCACCTATTTTCTATGTTTCTATGTTTCTATGTTTCTATGACTAGAGGTCATAGCCTCAGAATTAAAGGGTGCTCTTTTAGAAAGGAGGTGGGGAGAAACTTATTTAGTCAGAGGGTAGTTAATCTGTGGAACTCATCGCCACAGAGGGCTGTGGAGGCCAAGTCAGTGGATATTTTTAAGGCAGAGAGCGATAGATTCTTGATTAGTACGGGTGTCAGGGGTATTGGGGAGAAGGCAGGAAAATTGGATTAGGAGGCAGAGATCAGCCATGATTGAATGGTGGGGTAGACATGATGGGCCGAATGGCCTAATTCTACTTCTATAACCTGTGAACTTGTGAAGTAAAAATCCCATAGCATGTATGAAGAATTCGGTGTGTGTTCTCTACAGTACCCTGGCTGGAATTTGTCCCTTGATGAAACTTCTTAACGAGGTTTATGAGGCATTTATCTTGTTACAACAACACATTCATGACACTTCAGTCTGAAGAAGGGTCTCGACCAGAAACATTACCCATTCCTTCTCTCCAGAGATGCTGCCTGCCCTGCTGAGATTCTCCAGCGTTTAGTATCTATCTCCGGTGTAAACCAGCATCTGCAGTTCCTTCCTACACCCTCATTCATAAACTACCTTGACAGAGCAGAAAAATGTAAGGAGCATTTTCAAACAGAGAGATGATACCATGGAATTTCTTCGCTGCTTTCCTGTTTTGAATCAGAAATGGATTTATGACATTTGTTGGAAGTGGTTTAATTGGATTTTTACTGGGTTCATTTGGTGTTGAAGATAGATACAAAAAGCTGGAGAAACTCAGCGGGTCAGACAGCATCTCTGGAGAAAAGGAATAGGTGACGTCAGATGAAGAATGGTCTCGATCCGAAACGTCACCTATTCCTTTTCTCCAGAGATGCTGCCTGTCCCGCTGAGTTCCTCCAGCATTTTGTGTCCATCTTCGGTTCAAACCAGCTCCTGCAGTTCCTTCCCACACATTTTTGCTGGCTTCGTTTGGTATCATCTTTGTAAAAGAAACCCTAAAAAAGTTTAAATCCCAATAGCAGCTGCTCATAAATGCTGCTGTGGAGGGCAAGGCCATCTTTAACAAGTCCAGGAAATCAGATGGACGTAACAGGCTTACTGTTTTGTGTGAAGAGAGTATGTGTGGACATGTGTGTGTGTGTTTATGAGTGTGTGTGTTTATGAGTGTGTCTGGTGATGATCCCACGTCGAGGAAGAGATACACGTCCGAGAACTGCTGTCCCTTTGATGACATATAATCTCAACACCCAAGCTACCCACACACATGGAATACACATACACATTTGAGAGCCTATGGCAAGATTCATCGAGTTCTCCAGGTGTGCAGCTAAGTGTCCTTCCCTCAAACAGAGTCATCAAAGGCAGATGAGATTACAGGGTCTAAGGTTTCCCGCTTGTGAAATGTAGAACATTGAACAGTACAGCACAGGAAGAGGCCCTTCGGCCCACTATGTCTGTGCCGAACATGGTGCCAAGACCGACCCTTATCTGCGTGTACTTAATTCATATCTCTCCATTCCCTGCATCTCCAGGTCCCTATCCAAAGGTCTTTTAAATGCCACGGCCATGTCTGCCGCAGCCGCCACACTTGGCAGTGAGTGCCAGCCCCAGAGTCTTGCTGTTCCAGGGCTGCCAGGTCTGAGTAGCACTGCTGCCAACCTGCGTGGCAACATGTGGTGTTAACGAGCACCAGCGGAGACACGAGGAACAGCAGACGCTGGAATCTTGCGCGATAAACAAAGTGCCGGAAGAACTCGGTGGGTCAGGCGTCACCTGTGGAGGGAATGTTCAGGCGATGTTTCAGGTTGGGAAACCTTCTTCAGAACACATCAGTGCAAGTTGGGATATAGGTGATGGAGTTGAGGCCAATTTATCACTGGCCGAGATGGCCAATCTAAACTACTCCCATATTTGACCCGTATATCTCTAAACCCTTTCCTATCCATGAACCTGTCCAAATGTCTTTTAAATGTTGTTATTGTTCCTGCCTTAACTACTTCCTCTGGGAGTGTGTTCCATCTACCCACCAACCACCCTCTGCATGAAACGGTCACCCCTCAGGTTCCTATTAAATCTTTCCCCTCTCACCTGAAACCTGGTGTTTGACTCCCCTAACCTGGGAAAAAGACTCTGTAGATTTACACTATCTATGCCCTTCATAATAATGTCCACTCACACCTCTCAGTGATCTTATAAAAGTGTATAAAAGTTTATATAATACACTATAAGATTACCTCCTGCACTCCAAGTCCGAGCCTGCCCAACCTCCTCTTGTAACTTGGGCCCTTGACTTTTAGCACCATCCTTGTAAATCTTATCTACACCCTTTCCGGCTTAATGGCAGATTTTCTATAGCAGAGTGACCAAAACTGGACACAATATTCCACGTGCAGCCTCACCAACGCCTTGTACAACTATGACATAACATTGAGATTTGTTCATAGAGTTACATTTTAGACTGGAGCTGGGTGCTCCGGTTTCCTCCCACACTCCAAAGTCCGACAACTTTGTAGGTTAATTGGCTTGGTTTAATTGTAAACTGTCCCTAGTGTGTGTGTAGTATAACGTTAGAGTGCGAGGATTGTTTCCGTGCTGTATCTCTAAATTAAACTAAACTAAAGTTAAGAAGTATGTAGGAAGGAACTGCAGATGCTGGTCTTCTCCGAACATAGGCACAAAATGTTGGAGCAACTCAGCAGGACAGGCAGCATCTCTGGAGAGAAGGAATGGGTGACGTTTTGGGTCGGTCTGAAGAAGGGTCTTTTTTTTTTACCAATAATAGTAAACGAAAATTTAGTTACAGATTTCTTACATAGCTTCAGTTTTTTCAATTTTTTTTAAAGAATAAAGATAAATAGAAAAAAAGATGAGAGAAACCATCATCTAAGAATACGAAAAAAGAAATTACCAATAACAAGAAGGGTCTTGACCCGAAACGTCACCCATTCCTCTTCTCCGGAGATGCCACCTGTCCCTCTGAGTTACTCCAGCATTTTGTGTCTATCTTAAGTTAAGAAGGAGGCAGGCACTGTCCTTGGGAGACGGGAACATGAGACCTTGACGACCACCACCGTCAGTGGTGCTAAAGACAGATGACTAATATTTTCCCTGCTCCCAGTCTATTTAGTCTTCTCACCTCATTCCGGGCCACACAGTTCCTGCAGGTGTGTATCAGACACTAAAACATTCCACACATCTTTGGCATACTGACGCAGGCAGCCAGCGCACAGCTATACTAACTCATTGTGCAATCCGATACTTTATTTAACAGGCACATTGCTGTGTATTGCAGAAGAAACTGGTGGCAGCCCAAGTTTACATTATCACTTCAACAAGTAAAGGTTTCTCCTAAAAGGAGAGTGGATGGGGGAGAGCGGGGGCGGGGAGGGGAGTGGGATGGGAATGGTACAGGGGGCAGAAAGACTTCCTCTTGAGCCACACACTGGGCTCTGTCCTTAGTTGGGGGTTACACAAAATGCTGGAGAAACTCAGCGGGTGCAGCAGCATCTAAGGAGCGAAGGAGATAGGCGACGTTTCGGGTCGAGACCCTCTTCTGTCCTTGGTTGCCTCATTTCTGACTGTAGCCTTCATTCAAGTTGTAGCCCCCCTAATGGTCACTGTGTGGTCACTGAGTTTGAACATTTATCGTCGCGATTTTCTGACTGAGATTGAGCCGGGGGCGGGCGGTGTGGAGTCAAGGGGAACTTTGTTTTTTTTGTAGCAAGTTGCGACAGTGCGCGAGACTTTGCCAGAAGGTTGCTTCTTTAATCTGCTTTAGAGCTACAGCGCGGAAACAGGCACTCCAGCCCACCGAGTCCGCGCCGACAGCGTTCAGCCTGCACGCTGAGCTACGCACACTCGCAACGATTCGTCTGAAGAAGGGTCTCGACCCGAAACGTCACCCATTCCTTCTCTTCAGAGATGCTGCCTGTCCCGCTGAGCTACTCCAGCATTTTACGTCCTTCTTCGGACAATTTTACAACATACCAAAGCCAATTAACCTACAAACCTGTACGTGTTTGGAGTGTGGGAGGAAACCAGAGCACCTGGAGAAAACCCACGTGGTCACAGGGAGAAGGTACAAACTCCATACACACAGCACCCGTCGTCAGGGTTGAAGCCGGGTCTCTGGTGCTGTGAGGCAGCAACTTCAGCTGCGCCACCGTCAAACTAAAATCGCTTATCTTTGCACCTTCTCCAATACTTTCACATTCAACCTAAAATATAGATTCATTAGCGATTGTCCAAGTGACTGCACTTGCTTCTGGGAAAGAGCTGGATGGGAAGACTAATCGGAGAGCTCATTCGTAGAAGCAGCAGAGACTGAAGGGCCTGTCCCACTTTCACCACTTAATTCCTTCATCCCGACCATTGTTTTACTCGTGGACATTTTCTATCGGGCTGGAAAAAACGTCCCGACTTACCTGATGCCACGAGTACCTACAGCTAGCATAACGAGCTGCTACAATATATCCAAGATTCAAAGAGCGTTTATTGTCGTGTGTCCCTGATAGGACAATGACATTCTTGCTTTGCTTCAGCACAACAGAACACAGTAGACATTGACTACAGAACAGATCAGTGTGTCCATATACCATTATATAAATATATACACACATGAATAAATAAACTGATAAAGTGCAAATAACAGATAATGGGCTATTAATGTTCAGAGATTTGTCCGAGCCAAGTTTAATAGCCTGATATCTATGGGGAGGTAGCTATTCCTGAACCTGGTCGTTGCAGTCTTCAGGCTCCTGTACCTTCTACCTGAAGGTAGGAGGGAGATGAGTGTGTGGCCAGGGTGGTGTGGGTCCTTGATGATACTGCCAGCCTTTTTGAGGCAGCGACTGCGATAGATCCCCTCGATGGAAGGGGGGTCAGAGCCGATGATGGACTGGGCAGTGTTTACTACAGTGTTTATCTACGAACTCCTACAACCGCCTACGGACTCGTTACCAACATTCTGCGGGTTTGAATCGGGGGGGGGGGAAAACTCGGGAGAATTTGTGAATTACCTTGTGAAAGTGGGACAGGCCCTTTATCAGGCAGAACTGTGGGGATGCTGTGAAGATAGATAAAGACAATTGAAATCCTGGAGACAATAGTTGCTTTGGTGAAGGCACTAAAGAAAGTGAATAATCACCGCAGCTCATGAAGGAACAAAGTCATGCAGCGAAGTTATCTTTATTCATGAACTCAGAACATCCCAAAGTGCCTTACAGACAATTAAGTACTTTCTGATAGCATCTTGCATCTACAAAGTGCCCTCACACTGGGACAAAGATTTCAAAGATGCTTCACAATAGTGTTATCAAACAAAAGCTAACGCCAAGCCACATATTAGGAAAATGAGGAGAAGCTTTGTCAAGGCTTTAAGCTTTTTCTAAAGGAGTAAAGATGATTGAGTGGGAGATTTGAATGAGGTATACAAAATAATCCTGGATTTCAATAACACACACAATTCCAATTGCTAGAGAACCAAAGACCAGAGGACACAGATTAATAGTGGAGGAAGGAACTGCAGATGCTGGTTTACACCAAAGATAGACACAAATGCTGGAGTAACTCAGTAGGACAGGCAGCATCTCTGGAGAGAAGGAAGGGGTGATGTTTCGCGTCGAGACCCTTCTTCAGACTGAGGGTCAGGGGAAAGGGAGACAGAGAGATATGGAAGGGTAAGGTGTGAAGACATAGATCAAAGAGGATGATGATCAAGGACAATGTAGAATGGTTCATTGTGAGCTGAGGGGAACGTGACAATCAGTAAAATGTAACCAGGAGGACAGTGAAACTAGTCGGAGAACTAGGATGGGGGAGGGCCGGAGAGAGAGGGAAAGCAAGGGTTACTTGAAGTTAGAGAAATCAATATTCATACCACAGACTTACAGTAATTGGCAAAGTATCTGGTGATAATGTGAACAACATCTTTTTTAACTATTTTGATTTGATTACAATGCCTAGAGGAGTGCTGGATGCAGATTCAAGTGTGTCTTTCAAAACGGGCATCATGGATAAATATTTGAAAGCAGGGCTATGGGGATGGAAGGGAGAATGGGACCGATTGGATTATTCTACAGAGAGCCAAGGGGCTGAAAGGTCATCTAGTGTTGGGAAAATTTAACAATTGAACAATTGCGCGACACGATGGCGCAGCGGGTAGTGTTGCTGCCTTACAACGCCAGAGAGCAAGGTTCAATCCTGACTGCAGTCGTTGTCTGTCCCCAGTTTGAGCATTCTCCCAGTGAACTGCATGGGTTTTTTTTTTAGAGATACAGCACAGAAACAGACCGTTTGGCTCACTGAGTCCGCACCGACCAGCGATTCCCGCACATTAACACTAGGGCCAATTTACACATACACCAAGCCAATGAACCTGCATACCAGTGCGTCTTTGGAGTGTGGGAGGAAACCGAAGATCTCGGAGAAAACCCACGCGGTCGCGGGGAGAGCGTACATACTCCGCGCCGACAGCACCCGTAATCGGGATCAAAGTCAAATTTATTCGTCACATGCACCAACGAAGGTGCAGTGAAATGAATTTGCCAGCAGCGATACACATAAAAATACAACACACAATACACAATAGAATTTAACACGAACATCCACCACGACATTCTTCACTGTGGTGGAAGGCAACAACGTTCAGTCAGTCCTCCTCCTGCTCACCCGTGGTCGGGGCCATGAACCCTCCGTAGTCGCCGCTACGGACGGCCGGATGTACAGCCCCTCTCGTCGGGATGATCTAAACTCCGTCGTCGGGCCGGTTGAACACAAAGCTAACACCAAGCTTGGAGCACCCGAATCGGCACCTTCCTACCCGGAGACCGCGACTTCAGGACGTTATAGGCCGCAGGCCGGCGGTTGTAGCTCTTCTCCGACGATCCCCGGCAAGGGACCCCAGACTTTGGATGGTAAGTCCACGCCATGCCCGCGGCTAGAAGCTCCGCAGACCACAGCCCCATGATGCCAAAGTCACCAGGCCATCGATCGGAGCACTCCTCTCTGCCCATACTGTGTGTGTGTGAGAGAAAGTGTTAGTGTTTGGGGATTGCTGGTCGGTGCAGACTCGGTGGGCTGAAGGGCCTGTTTCTGCGCTGTTTCTCCAAACTAAAGTAAATTGAACTAAACCAAAGATAGACATAAAAAGCTGGAATAGGTGACGTTTCGGGTGAAGACGGGCCACCACCCGAAATGTTACCTATTCCTTTTCTTCAGAGGTGCTGTCTGACCCGTCGAGTTACTCCAGCATTTTGTGTCCATCTTCGGTTTAAACCAGCCCCTGCAGTTCCTTCCTACACATGAACTAAACTAGATTTTATCATTCCATGAAAGACCTGTCTTGAGGTAAAGGGGTTTTGGGAGGGAAATTCAGAGTTTGCCAGGTGAAGCATATCTGTCTGTCACTGCTGGAACTATTGTATCCAGGGGTGAACAAAGGGCCCAAATTGGAGGAATGCAACGAATGCAGAACACAGAACAGTACAGCACAGGAACAGGCCCTTCAGCCCACAATGTCCATGCCGAACATGATGCCAAGTTAAACTGACCTCCTCTGCCTGCACCTGATCCATATCTCTCCATCAACTGCACCAGTACTGTTCAAATTCAGGGCTGTTAGTCCGCATGGATTAATCTGACCTGAAGCTGTTCCATTCACTGGTTAACTCCCCATAGCTTGTCCCAATTACATGGAGATGAAATCACTTTGTTTGTACATGAGTATTATGTTTGCACTTTGATCTCATGATGTCAGGACTATGTATATACGTTTAACTTGTTGGCTCACAGTGTAGGGGAAAAACTGCTACACTCTGACTGAGAACAAGGGGCGCAGGATCTCAATGCCACCAAGGCCCGGTGGGGGAGGACCACAGCCTAAGGTCCTTCCGCTGCTGGACATGGGGGGGGGGGGGCAGGGTGTGGTGGAGACGCCCCTCAAAATAAAGGAAGGGATTCCACGCCAGTGGGCCACGTGAGTGGCAAGGGTGGGGGGGGGGGGGGGGGGGGGGGGTGGGGGGGGGGGGAATTTGTGTAATGTGTGTAAACACTAATATAGCCTCCGAAAATGTCGGGCACATTTTTTGCACGGTCCTGTATTGTGTATATTTATTACTTGAATAAACTCTATTTTGAAAAAATAAATAAAAATTAGGACAGAGAGATGCAGCGTGGAAACAAGCCCACCGGGTCCATGCCAACCACCATCACCCCGACACTGGTTCCATCCAACGTCACTAGGGACAATTTGCAGAAGGCAATGGAACAATGAAATTCTCACTTGCAGCGGCTTAACTTGCCTGTAAACACCGTACTCATAGACAACATATAACAAACCAAAACATAGAAACATAGAAACATAGAAAATAGGTGCAGGAGGAGGCCATTCCGCCCTTCCAGCCAGCACCGCCATTCATTGTGATCATGGCTGATCGTCCCCTATCAATAACCCGTGCCTGCCTTCTCCCCATATCCCTTGACTCCACTAGCCCCTAGAGCTCTATCTAACTCTCTCTTAAATCCATCCAGTGACTTGGCCTCCACTGCCCTCTGTGGCAGGGAATTCCATCAATTCACAGCTCTCTGGGTGAAAACGTCTTTTCTCACCTCAGTCTTAAATGACCTCCCCTTTATTCTAAGACTGTGGCCCCTGGTTCTGGACTCGCCCAACATTGGGAACATTTTTCCTGCATCGAGCTCGTCCAGTCCTTTTATAATTTTATATGTTTCTATAAGATTCCCACTCATCCTTCTAAACTCCAATGCAAGCCTAGTCTTTTCAATCTTTCCTCATATGACAGTCCCGCCAGCCCAGGGATCAATCTCGTGAACCTACACTGCACTGCCTCAATCACAAGGATGTCCTTCCTCAAATGAGGAGACCAAAACTGTACACAATACTCCAGATGTGGTCTCACCAGAGCCCTATACAACTGCAGAAGAACCTCTTTACTCCTATACTGAAATCCTCTTGTTATGAAGGCCAACATTCCATTAGTTTTCTTCACTGCCTGCTGTACCTGCACGCCAACTTTCAGTGACTGGTGTACAAGGACACCCAGGTCTCGCTGCACCTCCCTCTTACCTAACCTAACCCCATTGAGATAATAATCTGCCCCCTTGATTTGCCGCCAAAGTGGATAACCTCACATTTATCTATATTATATTGCATCTGCCACGCATCTGCCCACTCACTCAACCTGTCCAGGTCACCCTGCAACCTCCTAACATCCTCTTCACAGTTCACACTGCCACCCAGCTTTGTGTCATCCTCAAACTTGCTAGTGTTGCTCCTAATTCCCACTTCCAAATCATTAATATATATGGTAAACAGTTGCGGCCCCAACACCGAGCCTTGCGGCACTCCACTCGCCACTGCCTGCCATTCTGAAAAGAACCCGTTCACTCCTACTCTTTGCTTCCGGTCTGCCAACCAATTTTCTATCCATGTCAACACCCCTACCCCCAATGCCACATAAAGATTTAATAAATTAATTACCCCAATAATAGTGCAAAAATGCCCAAAGTCTTTAGTGCAACCAAAGTTAATCTGCAGTTTAGAGATAAAGCGTTGAAACAGGTCCTCCGATTGGCAGAATCCACGCCAACCATTGATCACCTGTGCACTAGCTCTGTGTTATCCCACTTTTGCATCCTACACACCAGGGGCAATTTATAAATCAGAATCAGAATCAGAATCAGAATCACACTTTATTCGCCAAGTATGTTTTGCAACATACGAGGAAGTTCATTGGCCAGGTCAGTCATACAATTAAAAGCAACAGATCACTCAAAAACACATTTTAACATGAACATCCACCACAGTGACTCCTACACATTCCTCACTGTGATGGAAGGCGAAATAAAGTTCAAGTCCCTTCCCTTAGTTGTTCCTCGGTCGTGGGCCTCGAGCCCCCGTTGACGGGACGATCTTGACTCCCGTAGCCGGCGGCATTTCGGGCCCTCCGCATCGAGGCTATCCGCTCCCGCATCGAGGGGATGTCAGCTCCCCCGCGCTGGCCGATCGAACCTCGCGTCGGGGCTGGTCGAACCTTCTACGACGTTGGAGCTCCCGACTAGCCTCTCCCGATGACTGCGAGCTCTTGATGTTAAAATGGTCGTGGTGGGAGCGATCCCAGGCAAGGGATCAGCTCCGATGTTAAGTCCGCGCCCCGCGGTGGGGCTCACGACAGTCCGAGGAGGCCTCCAACTCCAGCGATGGGAGGCCGCCAAGCGCGCTGGAGAATGTGATCCGAAAATTAATCACATCTCCGGCAAGGTAGGAACTTGAAAAAAACGTTCCCCCGATCCCCTCTCCCCTCCCCCACATAAAACAAACCAAAGAACATTCAAACAAACTTTTAACACACTCAAAAACAACAAAAAGAATGGTAAAAACCCTGGTGGTCAATTTACCTACAAATCTGCAGGTCTTTGCAGTGTGGGAGGAAACTGGAGCACCCGGAGGAGACTCACGCGGCCACAGGGAGAACTTGCATCCTTCTTCCTATCAATGTGGCTATCAAACTGTCCAACTCCTCCCCCTTCTGCCTTGGGGTAGACTGAGACTGACTCCCCTCACCCCCTCCCCCCCTACCCTCCCCAATCTTTGCACACCCCCAATCCTTTCCATTCGTCACTTTAATTTCATGTTTCATATAGTTCGTGTTTTTATGACTGTTGGCAGATCAATTTCCCTCCTGGGATAAATAAAGTTCTATCGTATCGTATCGTTGACATTCATGCTACTCAGAAAAGTGCTTATCGGAAAACTATTTGTGAATAGGCGTAAAGTATATCAATTAATATTGAATCCCTCTGCAGCCTCACCAACCCCCTCCTTCCCTCTTTGACATCCCTTCTAATCTTCTTCAGCACTACAAATAATAATAATAATAATAATAATAGTAATAATAATACATTTATTTGTATAGCAGGTTTAAAAACAACTCAGGTTGACCAAAGTGCTTCACATCAGTGCAGGTACTAATGTGATACATACAACGGTAGACAGACCTAACAATACATACGTGAACTGTTTACAGCGCCCCCTCAGAGGGGCTCAAAAACGCTTGGGTGTAGAAATAGGTTTTGAGGGACCTGGAGGTAGAATGGTTGGTTAGAAGACTTTTTATACGGGGAGGGGGGGCTAGCCCATTAAGGGCTTTGTATACGTATAAGTGGAGTTTTAAGCTGATTCTGTACCATACTGGGAGCCAGCCGAGAGAGGCCAGGGTCGGGGTGATGTGGTCCCTTTTACGGGCGCCCGTCAGAAGTCTCGCTGCGGCGTTTTGGACCAATTGCAGACGGGACAGGATGATTGGCTGATGTCAGTGTACAGCGAGTTGCAATAGTCAAGGCGGGAAAAGATGAATGTGTGGATGGTTTTTTCAAGGTCATCGAATTTGAGGAATGATTTGATTTTAGCTATTGTACGAAGCTGGAAGGAACCAGCTTTTACCACAGAGTTGACTTGCTTGTCAAACTTTAATGCGGAGTCAAATATCACGCCAAGGTTTTTGACGTGCGGTTTGACTAAGGAGGTTAGGCTTCCAAGGCTGCCTGTTATCGTTTTGATGGGGTCGGAGGGACCGAGTAGGATGACCTCAGACTTGCTCTCGTTAAGTTGGAGGAAGTTCTGAGCCATCCAGCATTTTAAACATTCTAGGCAGTGCGTGCTACTCTCCTCACCCACTCATACCTCACACACCATCAAAATCATACTGTTGGGACCTCACAGCTTGGTTTGGAAACACCTCTGCTCGAAACCACAAAACGTTGCAGAGTTGTGGATACAGCCCAGTCTATCACACAAAACCAGACTTCCCACCATTGACTCCATCTGCACTTCAAGTTGCTTCGGGAAAGCTGCCGATAAAATCAAAGACCTTTCCTGCCCCGGCGGTCCGTCATTCTTCCCTCTGCTCCTGTCGGGCAGAAGTTTGAAAGTGGGGACCGCCAGACTCAGGAACATCTTCTTGGCCGCTGTTATCAGGCTTCTGAATGGTCCTTCCATAAGCTTGGGGACAGTCTGATTCATCTCCCCCTCACTGCGGACATTGGACTTTGTCTCTGGAACTGGCATGCTAGAAGTGTATCTTTCTCTTGAGTTTGGCTTGGTTGCTTTTCTCTGTAGTATTATCTGATTTGTTTGGATAGCGTACATAACAAAGTGTTACACTGTACTTCGGTACATAAGAGTAATAATAATAAACCTTCCCAACCCAATTCTTTATTACTTTGATCCTAATCTCTGGTAAATCTGCCCTCTCCACTTCTTCCTACCACATTGATAATTGGATGACAGCCATTCAGTGACGACATACAACTACCATCCATATCTCCATAAGTTCATAAGTGATTGGAGTAGAATTAGGCTACTCGGCCCATCAAGTCTACTCCGCCATTCAATCATGGATGATCTATCTCTCCCTCTGAACCCCATTCTCCTGCCTTCTACCCAGAGCCCCTGACATCCATACTAATAGAAACATAAAAACATAGAAAATAGGTGCAGGAGTAGGCCATTCGGCCCTTCGAGCCTGCACCGCCATTCAATATGATCATTGGTTATCATCCAACTCAGTATCCCGTACCTGCCTTCTCTCCATACCCCCTGATCCCCTTAGCCACAAGGGCCGCATCTAACTCCCTCTTAAATATAGCCAATGAACTGGCCTCAACTACCTTCTGTGGCAGAGAATTCCACAGATTCACCACTCTCTGTGTGAAAAATGTTTTTCTCATCTCGGACCTACAAGACTTCCCCCTTATCCTTAAACTGTGACCCCTTGTTCTGGACTTCCCCAACATCGGGAACAATCTTCCTGCATCTAGCCTGTCCAACCCCTTAAGAATTTTGTAAGCTTCTATAAGACCCCCCCTCAATCTTCTAAATTCTAGCGAGTACATGCCGAGTCAAGGATCTATTTATCTCTGACCGAATCATACTCAAGGATCTATTTATTTCTGCATTAAAATATCCATTGACTTGGCCTCCACAGCCTTCTGTGAATGAACTCCACGGATTCACCACCCTCTGACAAAAGAAATTCCTCCTCGTCTCCTTCCTAAAGGAAGGTCCTTTAATTCTGAGGCAACATCTACATTGCAGCACCTCCTGACGTTACAGCAGGGCTACAGTCCACTCGGGACGTCCCATGAAATTTGAAGCGCTCCCTTTTTTGCTTGGATCAGCAGTGAGGAGTGAAAATACAATGTGTCACAAATGTGGTTGGCCCATTTCCAAAGCCTCGGTGAAATCGGTTTCCCCGCTGGTTTGTAAAATTCTAGATAATTTCTGAAGAATGTTGTGCAGCATTCAGCTGCTCAACAATTCTCAGACAGATGACTCACTCTGGGAATTGCCAACATCTGCTGAACCCCTTGCAGCCAGAGAGCCTCAAGACTAATGACTGCTCCACACACAAACACTGAGCCCATCGATATAATATCCATGAATTGTCAACACCTTGTAGAAATAAAGAACAATTTTAATATTACCGAGTTGCGTGTGCGTGTATGTGTGTGAGTCTGCATGCATGTGTGTGCATGAGTGTGTGTGTGTTTAAGCATGTGTACATTGGTTTCCAATCTGAAGAAGGGTCTCGACCCGAAAACCTCACCTATTCTTTTTCTCCAGAGATGCTGCCTGACTCGCTGAGTTACTCCATCATTTTGTGTCTCTCTTCCGTGTAAACCAGCAACTGCAGTTCCTTCCAGCACGTTAGGTTCCGGCAGGTTCTCTGGATGCTTTCAAGAGAGAGCCAGATAGGGCTCTTAAAAATAGCGGAGTCAGGGGATATGGGGAGAAGGCAGGAACGGGGTACTGATTGGGGATGATCAGCCATGATCACATTGGCTCGAAATGGCCTACTCCCGCACCTATTGTCTATTGTCTATTGTCTATTGTTAGCTTAGTTTGGATTATTGTCACGTGTACCGAGGTACAGTCAAAAACGTTTTTGTCGTGTGCTATCCAGTGAGCGGAACGATGCAGAGTGCAGAACACATTTCTCAGTATTGTACAGATTACAATCGAGCCGTCACGTTAAGTGCAAGATGAAGTCTAGTGAAGTCCGATTAAAGATAGTCCAAGGGTGATAGTCCAGTGAGGTAGGTCAGACAAATTCTTGATTAGAACGGGTGTCAAGGGTTATGGGGAGAAGGCAGAACAATGGGATTAGGAGACCAGCCGTGATTGAAGGGCGGAGTAGACTCGATGGGCTGAATGGCCTAATTCTACTCCTGTAACTTGTGACCTTGTGTAGGATCGTGGTGAGTCCGTGTCCAGGTCAGTATTTACTGCCCATACCTAATTGGCATTTGAAACAATGCCTTTGAAGCCGTTTCTTGAACTGCTGGCACTTCTCAACTTGTGACGCTGTCCCAGCGATACCAGTCAATGGTGAAAGAATGCAAATGTGTTTCTGAATCAGGAAGTTGTGTAAATTGGATGGGAAACGGAAGGAGGTGGTATTCCCAGCTGTCACTTGACCTCATGCTTCTTGGCGGAAGAAGTTGCGTTTAGGACGTGGCGTCACAGTGGAGATTAACTGCGGCATATTTGGCGCACGTTGCACGCTGGAGCCGCAGCGAGCCAGTGGCGGGTAGCATGAATGGTTTCGGATGCTGATCCACCCCTCTGCTGCTTTCCCCTCTTTGGCATTGAGAAGGTTCTTCTTGGAGCTGCATTCATGCAGACAAGTGGAGAACGTTCCCATCATAATGGAGATACGAGCAACTGTAGATACTGCGATCTTGAGCAAAACGTAAAAGCGTTGGGGGGGGGGACTCAGCGGGTCAGACAGCATCTGTGGTGGGAATGGGCAGGCGACGTTTCTGGTCAGGACCCCTCTTCAGTCTGAAGCCTTTCATAGAGTCATGCAGCACAGAGACAGACACAAAATCCTGGAGTAACTCAGCGGGTCGGGCAGCATCTCTGGAGAGAAGGAATGGGTGACGTTTCGGGTCGAGACCCTTCTTCAGGCTGAGAGACAGGGGAGGGGGGAGATACAGAGACAAGGAAGTGTCAGGTGTGAGAAGGAGACATCAAATGGGGTGGAGAAGGAAAATGTAGAATAGATCATTGTTAGGTGGGAGAAGGTGACAACAAAGCAAATAAAGAGATAAAATGTGGTCAGGGACAGTCAGACTGGTCGGAGAACTGGGAAGGGGGAGGGATGGAGAGAGAGAGAGAGAGAGAGGGACAGCAACTTGAAGTTAGGGAAGTCAATATTCATACCGCTGGGGTGTAAGCTGCCCAAGTGAAATATGAGGTGCTGGGCCTCACTCTGACAATGGAGGAGGCCCAGGATAGAAAGGACAGTGTGGGAATGGGAAGGGGATTTAAAGTGTTACCAGCATCTGCTGTTCCTTCCAACACATACAGCATGGAAACAGGCCCTTCGGCCCAACTTGCCCATGCTGACCAAGATGCACCATTTATACTAGTGGCACCAGCCTGTGTTTTGCCAATATCCCTCTAAAGCATCTTCCACTTCCCTATCCAAATCTCCAGCCTTTGTATCTTTGTCCACCTGTCTGTTAGTCAATACACCTGTCACTTAAGATAGACACAAAATGTTGGAGTAACCCAGCGGGACAGGCAGCATCTCTGGAGAGAAGGAATGGCGTTTTGGGTCGAGACCTTTCTTCAGACTCATCACCTGTCCATTTCCATTCCTTCCACAGATGCTGCATGACCCTCTTTGTTCCTCTAGTGCTTGTGTTTCGTTCGTAATGGATGTTAGAATGAGTTTGGGGAGTCAGAAGCAGGCATGGAATATGCAGGTTCTAATCTTCTCCAATATGTCTAGTCCAGGCCAGTTTCTGGTAAAATAAAGATCCTTAGAACATTGCAAAGTTCATGTCATAGGAGTGGAATTAGGCCACTCGGTCCATCAAGTCTACTCTGCCAATCATGGCTGATCTATCTTTGCCTCTCAACCCTATTCCCCTGCCTTCGCCCCATAACCTTTGACACCCTTATGCCCCTGTCCCACTTAGGAAATCTGAACGGATACCTCTGGAGACTTTGCGCCCCACCCAAGGTTTCCGTGCGGTTCCCAGAGGTTCCCGGAGGTTTTTGTCCTCCGGCAACCACCTTCAACTAGCATCGCAACCGGCTTCGACTAAAAAATTACCGATTTTTAAAACGGAAACCACTTTCGACCATTAGGGAGACTGACAAAAACCTTCGGGAACCGCACGGAAACCTTGGGTTCTTGGGCAAACCTTGGGCAAAGTCTCCAGAGATTTCTGTTCAGGTTTCCTAAGTGGGACGGGGCATTACTAATCAAGAACTTGTCAATCTCCACTTTAAAAATACGCAATGACCTGGCCGCCACCGCTGTCTGTGGCAATGAATTCCACAGATGAACAGTGAAAAGCTCTCATGCTAGTTACATGATATCCAGACAGCAGAAAGACTAAGCGTGGCTACAATTGAGCCGTCCACCGTGTACAGATACAGAATAAAGAGAATAACGTTTAGTGCAAGATGGGTCAACAATGAGGTAGGTGGTAGGTCAGGACCGCTATTTAGTTGGTTCTAGGATGGTTCAATTGCCTGATAACAGCTGGAAAAAAAACTTTCCTTTAATGGAAGGGGATTCAAAATGGAAAGTCTCCCAATAATCAAACAGCTCCCAGCGGAAGGCCAGTAGAGTCTAAGAGGTTAAAAAAGTCAGGTGAGACTTCAGACTACTCTCTTTCTACCATGTCGCAAAAGGTTAGATAATATGTAGATGTGGGATCAGTCAGGATTAAAGTTTGGTTAAACAGTGTATTGAGCCCAGCAAGTAAGACGTGATTCCGTCAGAGTTTCATAATCATTAAGACAACACTACTTGTATTGTCACCTTATTGGGTAAGACACATTGCGTGGGCTTATCTACAGGTACAGTATAACTGATTATCTATATGGCGGAGATAAACAGGCTGTTTTGCTTGAAGTTCATGCTGGCGTGCAATAAAGCAGATCTCACTCACGGATAACTCTCCAGAGGAGTGAAAATTGCCACCAGTGAAATAGGAGAGAGAGGGAATGTTTGGAGCGAGATAACATTGACTTTTTATAAACTGTTTACTTTTAGTCATCTGCCAAAACACAGGGTTCAGAGGAGGATTATATCAGTACACGATAACTATGTGTGACTTCAGCTTTTCTACTGGAGTTCTCAAGGATAGAAACACAAAATGGTGCAAACAGGTAATAAATGAGGATAATGTCACAATAATCTAGCCTTCGTTTAGCTTGCACCATAACCCTTGCTCCTGTCGGCTGACTATTTTGACTTTTCCTCCTTTTCTCACTCCCTTTCCCATCTCAGCGTTTTATTACACTCCTTACAGGAACAGCGATTCGCTGGTAATGCCAACATTCGAAGGGCCGAATGGCCTACTCCTGCACCTATTGTCTATTTGTTGCCGATTCTTCAATACGTTTGAAAAGGTGGCGGGAGAGCTGCCTTCTAGAACTGCGTAGGAAGTGTTATTTTTTTAATTTTGAAGAGAAGAAAGCATGAAATCAAAATGAGTTGAGTTTATTGTCACGTGTACCGAGGTACGGTGAAAAGCTTTTGTTTCATGCTAACCAGTCAGTGGAAAGACAATGTACAGGAAGGAACTGCAGATGCTGTAGACACAAAATGCTGGAGTAACTCAGCGGGACAGGCAGTATCTCTGGAGAGAAGGTGGTTGTGACCGTCCTGGTGGGGGATGGAGGTGTAGAGTGACTGGACGTCCATGGTAAAGATGAGAGGGTCAACCGCCTCGACTTCTCCACTCCCCTGTCTCACTCCAATCTCTCCCCCCCCCCTCCCGAACGCACTGCCATCGTCTCACTCCGTAACAACCCAGACTGGGTTATCAAACCCGCCGACAAGGGAGGTGCCGTGGTAGTCTGGCGCGTCGATCTCTACAAACCGGAGGCCGCGCGCCAACTCTCGGACACCTCCTCCTACCTACCCCTGGACCATGACCCCACTGACGAACACCAGGCCACCGTCTCGAGCACCATAACCGACTTCATCAGCTCCGGCTCCCTACCCACCCCCCCCCCCCCCCCCCGAGCCTCAACCTCATCGTTTCCCAGCCCCGCACGGCCCGATTTTACCTTCTCCCAAAATCCACAAACCGACTGCCCTGACAGCCCATTATCTCTGCCTGTTCGTGCCCCACCGAACACATTTCCACATACCTTGACGCCATCCTATCCCCCCTTGTTAAATCCCTCCCCACCTATGTTCAAGACACCTCAGACACTCTCCGTCGGCTCCGTGCATTCCATTCTCCAGGCCCCCATCCTCTCATCTTTACCATGGACGTCCAGTCACTCTACACCTCCATCCCCCACCAGGACGGTCTCAAAGCCCTCCGGTTCTTCCTCGACCAGAGGAGCAACCCATACCCGTCCACTGACACCCTCCTCCGCCTAGCGGAGTTGGTCCTTACCCTCAATGACTTCTCTTTTGACTCCTCCCATTTCCTCCAAACACAAGGCGTAGCTATGGGCACACGCTTGGGCCCCAGCTACGCTTGCCTCTTTGTCGGGTACGTCGAACAATCCTTGTTCTCGGCGTACCAGGGCCCCATCCCCGACCTCTACCTCCGTTACATCGACGACTGCTTTGGTGTCACCTCCTGCACCCACACACACAACTGACTGACTTCATCCATTTCACCACCAACTTCCATCCGGCACTCAAATACACTTGGACCATTTCCGACATTTCCCTACCATTCCTTGACCTCACCATCTCTATTGCAGGTGATACACTCCTGACCGACATCCACTACAAACCAACTGACTCCCACAGCTACCTGGACTACTCTTCCTCCCACCCTGCTTCCTGTAAGGACTCCATCCCCTATTCCCAATTCTTCCGTCTACGCCGCATCTGCTCCCAGGATGAGGTGTTCCACACCAGGTCATCACAAATGGCCTCATTCTTCAGAGAACGGGGATTCCCCTCCCCCACTATAGATGAGGCTCGCACCAGGGTCTCCTCCATACCCCGCAACAATGCCCTCTCTCCCCATTCCCCCACTCGCAACAAGGGCAGAGTCCCCCTGGTCCTCACCTTTCACCCCACCAGCCGGCAAATACAACACATGGTCCTCCGCAGGTTTTGCCACCTCCAACGTGACCCCTCCACCCGCCACATCTTCCCATCTCCCCCCCTGTCTGCCTTCCGCAAAGACTGCTCCCTCCGCGACTCCCATGTCAATTCTTCCCTCCCCTCCCGCTCTACCCCTTCCCCGGGCACTTTCCCTAGCAACCGCAAGAAATGCCACACTTGTCCCTTCACCTCCCCCCTCCACTCCTTTCAGGGAGCCAAGCAGTCCTTCCAGGTCCGACAGAGGTTCACCTGCACCTCCTCCACTCATCTACTGCATCCGCTGCTCCAGATGCCAGATGATCTATATCGGTGAGACCAAGCGGAGGCTTGGCGATCGTTTCGCCGAACACCTCCGCTCGGTCCGCAAAAACCAAACCGACCTCCCGGTGGCTCAGCACTTCAACTCCCCCTCCCATTCCATATACGACCTCTTGGTCCTGGGCCTCCTCCACGGCCAGAGTGAGCAACACCGCAAGTTGGAGGAACAGCACCTCATATTCCGCTTGGGGAGTCTGCATCCTCTAGGCTTGAACATTGAAATTTCTCAATTCTGTTAACCCTTGCTGTCTCCTCCCCTTCCCACCTCTCCCTCAGCCCTGGCATTCCCTCTCTCTCTATCTCTCTCCCCACCCTAGTCGCACTAGCTTCTCATTTTTACACTACAGCTTACAATGGCTTGTTCCCTTTATCATCGATACTTTTTTTGCACATCTTTCATTCATTGTTCTTTATCTCTCCACATCACCGTCTATATCTCTCGCTTCCCTGATCCCTGACCAGTCTGAAGAAGGGTCTTGACCCGAAATGTCGCCTATCTCCTTCGCTCCTTAGATGCTGCTGCACCCGCTGAGTTTCTCCAGCCTTTTGTGTAACCAAAATTCTTATGGGGTTGGACTGGCTAGATGCAGGACGATTGCTCCCGATGTTGGGGAAGTCCAGAACAAGGGGTCACAGTTTAAGGATAAGGGGGGAGTCTTTTAGGACCGAGATGAGAAAATCATTTTTCACACAGAGAGTGATGAATCTGTGGAATTCTCTGCCACAGAAGGTAGTTGAGGCCAGTTCATTGGCTATATTTAAGAGGGAGTTAGATGTGGCCCTTGTGGCTAAAGGGATCAGGGGGTATGGAGAGAAGGCAGGTACGGGATACTGAGTTGGATGATCGATCAGCCATGATCATATTGAATGGCGGTGCAGGCTCGACGGGTCGAATGGTCTACTCCTGCACCTATTTTCCTTGTTTTTATGTTAACTGAGTAAAATAGTGGACTGGACAGAGTGAGCACATAAGAGCCACTGCATTCTTCAGTCTGAAGAAGGGTCGTTCACGATGGCGCAGCGGTAGAGTTGCTGCCTTACAGCGAATGCAGCGCCAGAGACCCGGGTTCGACCCAGACTACGGGTGCTGTCTGTACGGAGTTTGTACGTTCTCCCCCTGATCTGCGTGGGTCTAATGTGCTAACGATAGCGTTAATGTGCGGGGATCGCTGGTCGGCATGGACCCGCTGGGCCGAAGGGCCTGTTTCCGCGCTGTATCTCTGAAACTAAAGGGTCTCGGCCCGAAACGTCACCCACTTCTCTCAAGAGATACTGCCCGTCCCCCTGAGTTACCCCAGCATTTTGTGCCTGTCCTCAGAGTGATTGGTTGGCATTACCCACATCCTAACGTTGACACGCCCACCTCTGGAAGTGGGAAAAGTTGAGTTAAGTTTGGGAATTTATCGTCTCTCACACACACACACATAACCCACCTGTCCATGGGGCTTACGCTGCATCCACTGCCACCCCCTCCCTATCAACTCTTGAGTCTGTTCTGCATTTAATGAGATCATGGCTGATTTGTATCCTAATTCCATCCACCTGCTTTGGCTTCACATCCCTTTAATTCCCTGGGCCAGCAAAATTCCATGAGTCTCAGATTTAAAATGATTAATTGAGTTAGCATCTACTGCTTTGTGTGGGAGTGAGTTTCACATTTTTTCCGTCAATTGAGTGTGGAAGTGTTTCCTGAATAACTTGGTCCCTGGTGTTCACTTTTCATGCCTTATCGTCTGAAGCTTCCTCTGGTAGGACAGTTTCAGTCCATGGGTGCTAATAACCTCAATCAAATCACAATCTCTACCCTTCTAGATCAAAAGGTCATAAATGATAGGAGTAGAATTAGGCCAATCGGCCCATCAAGTCTACTCCAATCATGGCTGATCTATTTCTCCCTCCTAACCCCATTCTCCTGCCTTACCCCCACAACCTCTGACACCAGTACTAATAAAAAATCTATCTATCTCTGCCTTAAAGTATCCACTGACGTGGCCTCTAGAGCCTTCTGTGGCAAAGATTTCCACAGATGCCAAGGAAAGTGGATTGATGTAGTTATTTTTGTTTTGTGCTCACTATTGCTGATATACTTTTATTCCAGATTTATTTCGTTACTTGAATGTAAGTTCTCCGCTTCACTGTTGGGACTCAAAGCTATGTCAGTGGATCAATGGATCAGACCTCTGGGGGATGCGAGTCTGTTTGTTGAACTACCTCACCGCTTCTTTCCTCACTGCCTGGCTGAGTCTGTCAAGGGTCCCGACCCGAAACGTCACCTATCCATGTCATCCAGAGATGCTGCCTAGCCTGCTGAGTTACTCCAGCTCTTTATCATTTATATGACTTGGTTGGAGGTTGTAGTGTTTAATGGCCCGATGGTTGTTGGGAAGAAGCTGCTCCTGAACCCAGACGTTACAGTTTTCAAGCTGCCATACCTTCTTCCCGATGGCAGGAGTGAAATGAGAGTGCGGCTCGTGTGGTGTTGGTCTCTGATGATGCTGGCTTCCTTTTTGAGATCTGTAGATCCCTTCAATGGTGGGGAGGTCAGTACCTGTGATGGACTGGGTCGTGTTCACCAGTTTTTACAATCCTCTTCGTTCCTGGGTCTTCAAGTAGTGGCGTTGATGAGCTTTCTTTATGATTGCATCAACGTGCTGGGCCCAGGACAGATCTTCAGAGATATCAACACAGCATGTCCTTCCATCCCTGGCCTCCCCTTGGCAAATGGCCGCCACTACAGGCAAGTTATCCGAAGGTCACCGGGTTGGTCAGTTGGTCTCTGAACCCAGTGCGACACGGTGGCACAGCGGTGGAGCTGCTGCCTTACAGCGCCAGAGACCCGAGTTCCATCCGGACCACGGGCGCACGCTTCTACGCTCCCCCCCCCCCCCCGTTCTCCGAGATCTGCGGTCTCCTCCCACACTCCAAAGACGTACAGGTTTGCCGACTAATAGGCTTGGATGTTCCCGGTGTTGGGGGAGTCCAGAACCGGGGGCCTCAGTTTAAGAATAAGGAGTAAGCCATTTAGAATGGAGACGAGGAAACACTTTTTCTCACAGAGAGTGGTGAGTCTGTGGAATTCTCTGCCTCAGAGGGCGGATGGAGGCAGGTTCTCTGGATGCATTCAAGAGAGAGCTAGATAGGGCTCTTACAGATAGCGGAGTCAGGGGATATGGGGAGAAGGCAGGAACGGGGTACGGATTGGGGATGATCAGCCATGATCACATTGAATGGCGGTGCTGGCTCGAAGGGCCGAATGGCCTACTCCTGCACCTATTGTCTATTGTCTATTGTCTATTGGACTGTTAAATGTTAAGCAAAAATCATCCCTAATGCGTGCGGGATAGCGTCGGTGAGCGGGGATCGCTGGTTCTGCGCGGACCCGGTGGGCCGAAGGTCCCGTTTGCGAGCTATATCTCGAAACTAAACTAAACTCTGCCCTCCAAATCACGCTTGGCCACAGCACCTGTGCGACTGACCAACAAGCGAGGTGGCCTCTGGGAACGCGGAACTTGACAAACCGTCAGTAAATGGACCGTTTCCACCCCCTCCCCGGGGTCGGCTGAGCCAGATTTCCCTGGAACGTGAGAGGAGCCAAGAATCCTCGCACAGTCTGGCAGCACCAACACAGATTGTTTTGCACATGTTGGAATGGATTTGAGAGAGTAGCGCACTCATTTCGCAGATAAACTATTCCTTTCTTCCTCTAAATTATGAAAAAAAAAAATGATCACAACATTCTGATGTGTCTGCAGTCGGCCTTTCTGTGCAAAGCAAGCCCCAGTAACAGTCTTCACATTGAATGAGTTTGCAATCTGTCAGACTGCAACTCTCACAGGCTTGGTGTTGGCAATTAGATTCCTTTGGCATGTGTCTGTAATTTTTAGACCAAAGGTATTGTTCAACAAAGATTTCGGCATCCGGAAACTTAGACTTTCTTTGAGTTGAATTCCGAAAAACATTTTCTTTTTGGCTTAATTTTCGGGGTGTTTTTTTTCTCTCTCTCTCTCTCTCTCTCTCTCCCAGAGTCAGTTAAAATTTTCAGATTGATGTCAAAGTGTCAGTCAGCAGTTTGTGCCACAGCAGAAAGTCTTCGCTTTTCAAAGCTTAGCAAACAGACTTTACATTTGTTCTCCAGATGTAACTGAAGCCTCAAAAGCTGACTTATGCTCAACAAAGCCAAAATAAAGCCCTCGCTCCATCGTTACAAAGTTTAAGAAGGCCAACTTCAGTGACCCGCACCTGACTACAGGTACGCAGTTTTCTTGTGGCTGTCGGTGAGCTTGAAAAGATAAGGATTCGTTTACACACAGTGTAAAAAATGACAACCGGGTCAGAGTGCAATCCCCCTCCACAAAGAGGTCTTCCTTAATCTTACCTTTCAAACCTTACTCCCCTATCCTCTCCTCAAACTCGGTTTGGTCAGCTTAGAGATGCAGCGCACAAACAGGCCCTGCGGCCCACCGAGTCTGTGCCGACCAGCGATCCTCGTACGCTCGCACTATCCCACACGCTTGGGATAATTTACAACCTTTGCCGAAGCCAATTGCCCTGCAAACTGGCACTGGCACGTCTTTGGAGCGTGGGGGGAAACCGCAGCACCTGGAGAAAACCCACGCGGTGGCCGGGAGAGCGTACAAACTCCGCACAGACAGCACCCGTAGTCAGGATTGAACCCGGGCCTCTGGCACTGTAGGGCAGCAACTCTACCGCTGAGCTAAAAGTGCTGCTCCTAAACTAATTAAAACATTTGGGGATCGGGATGTAACCAGGAATGTTATTGAGGAGCAATGGAAATAAAATATGTGTTCTCCTGCCATATATTGAAATCCTCGGCACAGAGATGATAGAACAGGAAGGGGCCAAAGTGCCCCTGATTCTGTCCTACCATTCAATGAGATCACGGTGGTTCCAGATACTAACTCTATCCATCTGCCTTGGCTCCATATCCTACATATTTGTCCACCAAAGAGATTCCAACTCAAATTCTGAATGATTCATTGAGTTGGCACCCCCTGAGTTATTGTAACACACCGACCATCCTTTGTTGAAAGGGTGATCTGCTCTGTTGTGCCAAGCTGTCACAGCCTTCACTATCCCCACGTAGAACAGCCCAGCAACCGGCCATTTGGCCCGCAGTGTCTGAGCCGAACCTGATGCCAAGGTTGAATAATCACATCTGCCTGCACGTGATCCATATCTGTCCAATCCCTGCATATCCACGTGCCTATCTAAACGCCTCTTAAATGCCGGCAACGGGTCTGCCTCGCCCACCACTCAAAATAAATGGACCTACCCTTCGAAAGGAGATGAGGAGAATTGTTTTGAGTCAGAAGGTGGTGAATCTGTGGAATTCACTGCCGCAGACCGCTGTGGAGGTCACGTCATTGGGTATTTTTAAGGAGGAGATCGACAGGTTCTTGATTAGTAAGCGCGTCGAGGGTTATAGGGAGAAGGCAGGAGAATGCGGTGGAGAGAGAAAGATACATCAGCAGTCTCGATGGGCCGAATGGCCTGATTCTGCTCCTATGACACAAACATTCATTTATGAACCACTCCTGGCAGCACGTTCCAAGCACCCACCGCCCTCTGTGTAACATTTTTGCCCTGGACATCTTGATAGAAAAATACATCATGGAAAAAGGCCCTTCAGTCCATCCAGTCCATGCCGACCATTGATCACCAGTTCACCCTGGTTCTGTGTTATCCCACTTGCGCATCCACTCCCTGTACACCCGGGGCAATCCACAGAGGCCAGTGGACCTACAAACCCGCTCGTCTCTGGGAGGACCGTGGGAGGAGAGCGGGGCAGCTGGAGGAAACCCAGTGAGTTTACGGGGCAAACGCGCAAAGTCCACGCAGAGAGTACCTGGAGTCAGGATCGAACCCCGGTCTCTGGCGCCGTGAGTCAGCAGCACTACCAGCTGCTCCACTATGCCGCCCCATCCTCTTTACACGCTGTCTGACATTTACCATGACTCCTTTACCCCTTGATTCCTTTACTTCACCAACTGTGGCTCTCACTTCTACTGGTCTCAGGGCATCAGCTCAGGGTCGGCGGGTATTGTGCCCGGTTCTTGGTTCGATGCTTGTGTGTTCAGATTCCCTGCAGGGAGACCCCATCACACATGAACGCTGTCACTTAAAGTGTGGTGCTGGGCTGCCGGGGTGCTGTAATGTTGGAGGCCCTGAATTTTGGAATGGGGTAAAAGCTGCTCAAATTATAAAGCAACTAAAGAAGCATAATCTGAGACACAAGTGCATCAGCAAACAATTCACGTAAGGAGATATTCCAATGGATGACCAAAACCTTGGCAGGTTTTAAGGGGTGTCATAAATGAGGGAAGACATTTGCAGACCTCAAGGGGCGGAATTCCAAAGCTTCAGCCTTGCCAGCTGTCCTCACGCCAGCCCCTGGCAAAGATTTATACCTGAGGCTAGAATTAAAGTGTAAAGATATCTTGGGATTTGTTTGTTTGAAGAGGGCAGGAGGACAAATTGTGTTTTTTTGAAAAGAAATTGTATTTTGGTTTTAGAAATACAGCACGGAAACGGGTCGTTCGGCCCACCGTGTCCGCACCGACCAGCACACCCCTACACACTGACACTATCCTATACGCACTGGGGACAATTTACACTTATACCAAACCAATTAGCCTTCAAGCCTGCGGGTCTTTGGACTGCCGGAGGAAACCGCAGATCTCGGCGAAAACCCCACGCAGGTCACGGGGAGAAGGTGAAAAACGAGAACTGGACAGCACCCGCCGTTGGGTTCGAACCCGGGTCTCCAGGCGCTGTAAGCGCTGCAAGGCAGCAAGTCTACCGGTACGTCACCATGCTGCCCTTGACGGCACTTGTATTTTAGTGGGTGCAGGGATGAGGCAGGATTTAATGGGCCCAGCGGGCCTTCATCCCGTTGTTCAAATCCGCACTCTGATGGAAGGACAACGGAGCTTCCCTGTCAGCGTGATCGGGATTAATTTGAACTTGTTCTGCAGAGGCTGACATATGTTTCGAGTTGGCCACAGCTGGAACTCCCATTTGGTGGTGTACGCGAGTTGTAGTATGGTCACCAGTGACTTACAAATACCAGTGGGAAGGCTTAGCCTTGAATGTAGATGTCCTGTTCAACATACGAGGAATTAAAATGTATTTCCATCCTAAAACTCAGCCCTTTTTGGATTTATCTACATCCTTCTGGATTTGTTGATGACAAATGAAATCAGACAATTGGAATCTGGGCGGGCTAAGATTGGGATTTTCCTAACCAGGAGGTTTGGATTTGAAGGGTTCCGGCCATCTGCATCGTATCAAAATTCTTCCCCAATGGCTCATTTGTTACGTCTCACTTCCCAGGTGGATCTGAGTTGGGCCTGTCTCCGGATTTGTGATTCCCGCCCCACGCCAGATGCACAGCTTGGTTTAATATCCCAGAGATATAACCGAGGGAAACCAAGTCGACCATGACCTGGTTGGTTAGGGAGCCCCTCTCACACTCTGAGTCACACGTTTGTGGGTTTATATCCGGCTACTGACAATGGAGTGCAAAGAAGACACACGCAAAATGTTGGAGTAACTCAGCGGGACAGGCAGCATCTCTGGATTGAAGGAATGGGTGACGTTTCGGGTCGAGACCAAGGGTCTCTCCTTCTCTCCAGAGATGCTGCCTGCCCCGCTGAGTTACTCCAGCATTTTGTGTCTATCTTCTGCGTAAACCAGCGTCTGCAGTTCCTTCTTCCACTTGAGTACCAACCGTCCGGGCTGACTCTCCCGTGCAGGACAGGGGGAGTTGTGCACTGTCACGGATGCTGTTCCTGGGATGTCTTCAAACTGAGGCCTGGGGTAGACTCCAGAACATAGAACGTAGAACAGCAGGGCTGCGACCTTCACGTGGTCCGCCCTGTTTCAACAAATGCAATTAACCTGGCGTGCACAAACAGAAGATCAACTAGAACGTTGCCTTACAGCTTTAGGCTGTGCACGCCACACACAAGAAGACGAAGAAGAACAGCACAGGAACGGGCCCCTCGGCCAACATTGTCTGTGCAAACATCACACCAACTTCAAGAGGTCACTCCCCCTTCTCCCCTCTCCCATCGGGCAAGAGGTACATAAGCGTGAAAACGCACACCTCCAGATTCAGGGACAGTTTCTTCCCAGCTGTTATCATGCAACTGAATCATCCTAGACAACTAGACAGCAGTTCCTTAGCTACTATGTACCTCGTTGGAGACCCCTGGACTATCTATTATTGGACTTTACTGGACTTATCTTGCACTAGATGTTATTCCCCTTATCATGTATCTGAACACTGTGGATGGCCCGATTGTGTTCATGTATATATAGTCTTTCCACTGACTGGTTGGTGCAGGAGACAATAAACTAAACTAAACCTAACTCAACTAGTTGATCTCATCTGCCTGTACATGAACCATAGCCCTATATTCCTTGCACTGCCACGTGCCTATCTAAAAGCCTCTTGACGTTACTATCGGAGATGTCTGCACCACCACCCACTGTGTGTTCTAACGCTCCACCACTCTCTGTGTAAAACCCTCCACACTCCACACATCTCCATTAAACTTTCCCCACTCGCCTTATAGCCACGCCCTCTAGTGTTGGACATTTGCACTCTGGGAAAAAGGTTCTGACTGTCTACCCTATCTATGCCTGGCATCATTTTATATACTTGTATCAAGTCTCCCCTCATCCTCCAATGTTCCAGTGCTTCATTACCACAGACAAGGTATCATCCGACAAGCTAAAGACTATCTGATCATTCGACTTCATGTTGTTTCTTTAGTTTAATGTAGTCTAGAGATACAGCGTGGAAACAGGCCCTTCGGCCCACTGAGACCCTGTCGACCAGCGGTGCCCACACACTAGTTCTATCCTACACACTGGCGGCAATTCTACAGAAGCCAATTAACCTACAAACCTGCACGTCTCTGGAATAATGTGGAAGGAAGCCGGAGCACCCGGAGGGAACCCACGCTGTCACGGGGACAACGTGCAAACTCCGTACAGACAGCACCCACTGGGTCTCTGGCGCTGTAAGGCAGCAACCCTACCGCTGTGCCACTGTGCCACCCTAAGCTGTACTGGCGTAGCTGGCAAATTGGTTACGAGGCTTATACATCAAAATAACGACAGCGCTCGCAAAAACGACCACATTGGATATTGAGCAACTCTGTGGTGTCCTCAGAGCGATTATAGAATTGCAAGTTCTATCCTGTGAGACAGAAATGTATTTTATTCATACAGGAGAGACGGCCACCCCTGGCGATGCATAATCATTGCTGATTAATTTTGGAAACGTGGGCAGCTTTCTTGATGGGCTGAATTTGAATTACTTGCTCGATGTGTTACAGTAATAGCCTGATGTGACTGAGTATCACGTTTACAGTGGGCAGTTAAGAATCGACCGCATTTGTGGATATGAAACGACAACTGGTACACATTGGGCAAGGTCTCCTCCTCTGAAGGGCGCCGATTAAGCAGATAGATTTTCACCGCCGATGTTCTGCTCACAATTGTCGTCAAGTCAAGAGTCAGGAGTGTTTCATTATCCTATTGATCACGGAACAATGAAATTCTTACTTGTAACAGTATAACAGGTCTGAAATTGCAATGCACACAGATAATATATGATAATGTAGATCATAATAAATATATAATTTGGGGCGGCATGGTGGCACAGTGCTAGAGTTACTGCCTTGCAGCGCCAGAGACCCGGGTCCCATCCTAGCTATGGGTGCTGTCTGTACGGAGTTTGCACGATCTCCTTCTGACCTGCATGAATTTTCCCTGGGTGCTCCAGTTCCCTTCCACACTCCAATGACGTAGAGGTTTGTAGGTTCATTGGCTTGGTATTTTTGTGTGTTGGATAGAGCTCGTGTGTGGGGGATCGCTGGTCGGCACGGACTCGGTGGGCCGAAGGGCCTGTTTCCGCGCTGTATCTCTAAACTAAACTAAACTAAACTCTCCTTATAGCTATTATCTAGTAGCTAGAGAGGGGGGGGGGGGAACTTGTAGGAGAATGCACGGTCATTTGAACGAGGTTTTGTTTCACCATGTGGACCCCTTTCTACAGTCAAACCTACTCTCGGAGTTACAAGCATTCTTTTCTCCCAAAAGCAACACTACAGCTGGAGCAAGAATAAGGAAATTAAGTAGAATAAGGGCATGAGTCACCCACTCTTAAAAAGTTAAAATTACATTATGAAATAAAGAAAGCCAAAAATAGGTTAGTCATAACATAGCGCTAGCAGATACTATAAATAACTAATGGTAGTTGGTGGGGTGGGGGTGGCGCTTACTTGGACCTCTTGTTAAATTGCACCTCAGTAATGGGTCCCTTTAATACGTTTTGAGCCTTCCAGTCTCAAAACCCTATGAGGATTTAACAAGCCAGAGAGGTCTCTGGATTGTGGCACTGAAACTTCAGCTAAGTGTCGAATCTATCACACTCCATATAGAATTTTCCTATTGGTAATTTTAGAAATTCCCATTTGACGCCTGGCTTTTATAACCCAAGGCTGGAACAGCTGGGCTTTCCAGGGTTGCGTCTGTGCTAATTATGGTTGTTGCAGTGGAAAATGAAAATGGCCGTGTGTTTTATTTACTGACTTCCACTGGGCAACTCGGAGGGAACAGACTGCGAGGTGCAAATCAGCAGCTTTTAGTGCATCTCATTAAACGACTGTTGGAGCTACATTTCCAGCGCCATTCTCTGCACAAAGCAATACCAGGCCATGTTTTCTCCCCAACTTCACCCCCTGTTACAAGGTGCTGATATGAGCTGGATGGTTCCCGATGCAGCTCAAGCTTTGTGCTACTTTGTGCTATTTTGTACACTCACATCCATAAACACATGCTCACACTTGCCGTTGCACGCATACACACTCTCAATCAGAAAGATTCACACATCCACTGACACACACTCGCTCACTCCAACACATTAATAAATACTCACGCACTCTTATATGCTAACACCCACATCGTACACACTGATGCACTTGGAAACGCTCGCTCAGACTTAATTTGGATACATATATTTAAACACAAATCTTTCCTCATTCCCTCATGTACATTCACATACATGCAAATGCGCACACAGATGCACACAGACACACACGGACATACACACACATGTGCACACACATGAACATACACACACTCACACACAGCCATTACAGACTCACACACAAGCACACACAGTCACTCACACACAGATACACACACGCACACATACACGTTTGCATGAACATACACACTCACACCCACAGCCATTAGACTCACACACAAACGCACATGTACACACACAGACATGCACACACATACATCACTCATACATGCGTGCACACACGTGCGTACATGCGCAAAAACATACACACACATCCACAGCCATTACAGACAAGCACACATACACGCACACACTGGGACACACACATGCACGTGCATGCACACACGTGCACAGGCACAACCATACACACTCACACCCACAGCCATTGCAGGCTCACACAGACACACACATGCACAAACATACACACTCACAGTGGAGACACAATTGCAGGCTCATACAGGCACACAGTCACACCACGCATGTCTACCCCAGGCCTGAGCTGAGCTGATTACCACCTGTTAAAGGGCCTCATTTTAACTTGCCCACTGAGACTGGTTTATGGGAAATATTTCACTGGGTCTCCTCCCCCCCCTGGCCGCCATGAATGGCTTCATTCTGCTGCCGGCTTTCAATAGATACATTATTGCCCGGCCGGCTCTGCAATGATGGCCATCCATCATCGGAACATCTCCGTGTAAGGGCCCTCTGTGCAAAAAAACATTTGCAACTTAAACGCTCGGTGCTTGCAAAGAACCACAGTAAGGCTTTTGAAAACTTCTCTCTCACTTTATGAAACTGCACACACAAGTTATTTAACACGGGGGGGGGGGGGGGGGATTGGCATGGGGTGGGGGCAATTTCCTAGCCTCATCAGCCTCTACTGTAGGAATTAGCAGGGCTTAGGCATAGGTGCTTCATCCTAGTGGAAACAACTGAAGCTGTGAATGCTGCTGGGCTATTCAGCCTGTGGCAGCATCACATATCTATACATACAAAAAGCTGGAGTGACTCAACGGGACAGGCAGCATCTCTGGAGAGAAGGAAAATGAATGGGTAACGTTTCGGGTCGAGACAATTCTGCAGACTGGTTAGGGATAAGGGAAACGAGAGATATAGATGATGATATAGCGAGATAAAGAATAACGAATGAAAGATATGCCAAAAAGGTAACGATGAACAAGTTGGGTGAACAGCTAACAATGGCCTGTTTCCTTTATCATCGTTACTTTTTTGCATATCTTTCATTCATTGTTCTATCCTCTCATACATGGGAGCCACACGTACACAGGCACAGAAATACACACACACACACACACAGAAGACCATGATCACATGCACATATACACACACATACATGTACACATATACCACACAAAGACAACACAGGCATGGATGCACCCACACTTACGTGCGTTTTACAGAGCAATCTGTTTGTAGATATCTCTGTTGGGAGGAAAGTGCAGATGCTGGTTTAAACCGAAGCTGGAGTAACTCAACGGGTCAGTCAGCATCTCTGGAGAAAAGGAATTGGTGACGTTTCGTTTAAAAAGGAGGGAATAAGGGAAGATGAGTCGCCCCTGCGCAGTTGGGGGCTATGTGTGAGTGGTGGAATATTGCGTTGGGGAAACGGGTTGCATTGGGGGAACGGGTGAGTGGTGGAATATTGCGCTGGGGAACGGGTTGCGTTGGGGAACCAGGCCTCCCGTGTGACAGGGACGCAATGGGTCCTACCTGGTCTAGAATGACAATAAAACACTCTTGACTCTTGATATGCACACACATATTCTTCTTCTTAGGCAGTAGTTTGAGATTAAGGAGAACCCGCTCCCACTCCAGTGTCGTGGTTTCCAAGGTCGCTAAGGAGGTTGATGTGGTAACCTTGGTTCTGTAACTCAGTTAGTTTTGGGTGAATCTCACACTGCAAAGACGTATGTGTGTGTGTGTAGGTTAATTGGCTTGGAAAATTGGTAAATTGCCCCTAGTGTGTGTAGGATAGTGATATTGTACGGGGATTGCTGGTTGTCCTGGACATGGTGGGCAGAAGGGCCTGTTTCCATTCTGTATCGCTAAACTAAACTAAACTAAACTAAACTAAACAGTTGCCAAGTGTTGAAACAAAGAACTGCAGATGGGGAAACAGATGGGGAAACAACAGAGAGCAAACAACAGTCTGAAGAAGGGTCTCGACCCGAAACGTCGCCTATCTCCTTCGCTCCTTAGATGCTGCTGCACCCGCTGAGTTTCTCCAGCTTTTTGTGTACCCTCGATTCTCCAGCATCTGCAGTTCCTTCTTTAAAAAAAAGAACTGCAGATGATGGTTAATACACACAAAGACCACTAGGTGCTGGAGTAACTCAGAAGGGCAGGCAGCATCTCTGGAGACATGTCACTTGTCTATGTTCTCCAGAGATTCTGCCTGACCTGCTGAGTTACTCCAGCACTTTGGTCCTTTAGAGTTGCCAAGTGCCATGTGAGTGGTTTCCCTCACTGTCTCCGCTGCTGGCAATGTGGCAATATGGATCGCCTTTTTGTTGGGTGGCACGGTGGCGCAGCAGCGGAGTTGCTGCCTTACTGCGCCAGAGACCCGAGTCCAATTCGGACTGCGGGTGCTGTCTGTAAGGAGTTTGATCACTCTCCCCATGACCTGCGCGGGATTTCTCCGGGATACCCGGTTTCCTCCCACATGCCAAAGATGTACAGGTTTGTAGGCTAATTGGCTTGATATCATTGTAAATTGCCCTTAGTATGTGTAGATAGCGTTAATGTGCAGGGATCGCTGGTCAGCGCGAACTCAGTTGTCCGATGGGCCTGTTTCTGTGCTGAATCACCACTAAACTAAACTCAACTTGAAATCACCTAAACTAAACCAACTCTGATATTCACCCCAAAAATTTCATTTCATTAACCAATCTTTTGCTGAGTTGCCAAATAATAACGGATAAGCATTAGCCATTGGGCTAGCACTCAAGACACGTCCCCACCAGCCAGCCACTGGCAAGATCCCTTGCTGAAGCTTGCTACATCTTCACCAACTTACCTCAAGGTTAGGTCTATGTTTATTATTGTCACATCTGCTGAGGTACAGTGAGAAACGTTGTTTTGTTTGCTATCCAAACTGATCAGATATACCATATATGAATACACTCGAGTCAAACTCAAGTACAATAGATGGAGCAAAGGGGAAATTCATGATTGGAACGGTTGTTAAGGGTTATGGAGAAAAGGCAGGAAAATGGGATTAGGAGGCAGAGCTCAGCCAAGATTGAATGGCAGAGTAGACTCGATGGGACAAATGGCTTAATTCGACTTCTATCGCTTGTGAAAATACAGAGTGCAGAATATAGTTCTCAGGATTGTAACGCGCCGGTTCCATAGACAAAGTCCATTATCCATGAGGATCGAGAGTCAAGAGTGTTTTATTGTCATATGTCCCGATATGGAACAATGAAATGGGAAAAAAGGTGAATCAGATGGTACCCTAGTTTATGGAAGGACCATTCACGAGCCCAATAACTGAGAGAAAGAAGCTGTCCCTGAGTCTGGTGGTGCACACTTTCATGGACAGGATAGGTTTGGGGGATATGGGCCAAACAAAGGCAGGTGGGACTAGTGGAGATGAGGCATGTTGGTCAGCATGGATGGATTGGGCTGAAGGGCCTGCTTCCATGCTGTATAACTTGATGTCTTGTGTTCTTGAACAGCACCTCATCCAATAGACTGTGGAGTAACCTCATCTCTTGAAGCAAACCCATTTAATTGCAGCCCTCCAACTTTTGTTCTTTGGGTGGCACGGTGAGTTACTGCCTCGCAGCGCCAGAGAACCAGGTTCGATCCTGACTACAGGTGATCTCTCTATATGGAGTTGGTACGTTCTATCCGTCACCTGCATGGGTTTTCTCCGTGTGCTCCGCTTTCCTCCCTCACTCCAAAGATGTACAGGCTAATTGACTTTGATATAAATGTAAATTATCCCGTGTGCGCGTGTGCAGGATAGTGTTAGTATGCAGGGATCGCTGGTCAGCGCAGACTCGGAGGGCCTGTTTCCGCGCTGTATCTCTAAAACGTTTCTTCCTCTCTCTCTCTCACAGACGCAACCCTGGCTCTCACGGCCTGGGAAAGGATGGAAAGTACCAGGCCTAGTTCAGAGGCTCACGGTGAGGCCCTGATCGCTGCTATCGTCTGTCTTTCAGGACCTTCAGAAGCTGCAATTATGGTCTCGTTTGTCAGGGGATGATACCACGACAGGCCCGGCCTGTTGGCAGGAGCTGCAGCCTGAAGGCAAGTAGGAAACAACAGACAGCAAACAAATTGTTCTGTAATGATCACTGAGTTATTGCTCAGCTCAGCTGCCAAATCTGACTGTGCATCTTAAAAGTCTTTATTAGACAATAAAGCATAATTATAGGGATGGCAGACTGCACTAAAACAGCCTGATCTTTCTCGGATATTTGCTTTACACTGAGCAGCCATAATTCTGCCCGAGTCTGAAGAAGGGTCCCGTCCTGAAACGTCACCTCTCCATGTTCTCCAGAGATGCCGCCTGACCCCACTGAGTTACGCCAGCACTTTGCGGCTCCCCCCCCCCCCCCCCCCCACCCCCCACCCGTAAACCAGCATCTGTAATTCCTTGTTTCCACGTAATTCTGCCAGCCTACCCATGGTATTGCTTTTCAAGCATCTTATAGTTTATTCAGACTTATGATGCAGACTATCCTATCTTACCCCTTACATTAGGCCCCCAATCACCCATATAAAGCCATATACAGCACGGAAGCAGGCCCTTCGGCCCAACTCATCTATGCCAACCAAAGTCTAACTTTCCTGAATTTGGGCCATATCTCGTTAAACATTTCCTCTCCATGCTCCTCTTGATCTCTTATAAGGGATGGGCTATGATTGCTTTGTCTGCAAATAGACTGTGTAGAACCTTTTGAAATCCTCGCACAGTTACTGCTTGGTTGATTAACTGCAGGAGAAAAGCTTTGTGAGACCTTTGACGAGAAAAACACAAAGTACTGCCTAACTCAGTAGGTCAGGCAGCATCTGTGGAGGGAATGGACAGGTGATGTTTTGTGTTGGGGGCCCTTCAGCCGTCTGTCCGTTCCCTCCATGGACGCTGCCTGACCCCGCTGAGTTCCTCCCGCACAAGATTTTGCTCAAGATTCCAGCATCTGCAGTTCCTTGTGTCTCACTTTGTACCCGACTGCTGTCGAGTCCCCAGAGTTATGACAGCCATTGTTATGACAAGAAACACCGCGGTTAATTTGGACACAGCACAAACAATAACACAAGATCTAATTCTCGGAAGATAGACACAAAATGCTGGGGTAACTTGGCGGAACAGGCAGCATATCTGGAGAGAAGGAATGGATGACGTTGCGGGTTGGGACTCTCCTTCAGTCAGGAGAGAGGGAGACATAGAGATATGGATGGGTAAGGTGTGAAAACATAGATCAAAGGGGACGATAATCATGAAAATGTAGAATGGTCTCGACCAAAATGTCACCCATAGCTTCTCTCCAGAGAGGCTGCCTGTCCCTCTGAGTTACTCCAGCAATTTGTGTCTATCTTTGGTGTAAACCAACATCTGCAGTTCCTTCCTACTAATTCTCGGTATTGTTTGAGGGATAAATATCGACCAGAACATCACAGATAACTTCCCTGCTCTTCTTCCAGATAGGAATCTTTGATGTCCATCAGGAAGTAACGGTGTACTTGCTAACCATTCACCAACTCTCAATTTATCAATTCCTTTACTTTTAAAACTCTCGTCCTGATTTCATGCTTATGTTTCTAGAGTCAAGAGTGTTGGGGTGGGAGATTGCACCCTTCGCGTGCTCCGCCCTGTTTCGACGATTGCAATCAACCCAGCGTGCACAATCAAATAAGATCAAATCGAACAAGTTGTGCGATAACTTTAGGCTGTGCACGCCCTACGCAAGAAGAAGAGGAAGATCTGATATGGTTTTGTCTCCTTTTCATCTCTAGCCTTTGTCTACCCATCTGCCAAATAGCCGCAGCATCTATACCGATTATCACCTGCCTGCCTTTCTCGCGCCCCCAGCTCCTTGTCCCACGACTTTAGGCTGTGCACGCCATACGCAAGACAAAGAAGAAGTCAAGAGTGTTTAATTGTCATATGTACCGACAACAGAGCAATGCCATTCTGTCTTGCACCAGCGTAATAAGTCTGTAAACACAATAGATAACTTAATAAACCAAGAAAAATTTCAATAAATTTAAAAAACGAGTTTTTAGATCAAAACCAAAACTTTTTCAGGATGTGGATCAGTACATAGCCACCATTTCCTGCTCATCCCTCCATGTTCGTGAACGGATTGGTGTGCCAGCCTTTATCAATGTCAATTTTGACAGTGACATACAGCGCAGCGCGCCACGGTGGCGCAGCGGGCGAGCTACAGCCTTACAACGGCAGAGACCAAGATTCGATCCTGACTATGGGTGCTGTCTGTACGGAGTTCATACATTCTCCCCGTGACCTGCGTGGGTTGGCTCAGAGATCTTCGGTTTCCTCCCACACTCCAAAGACGTGCAGGTATGTAGGTTAAACTATCCCTGGCACTTTAGTTCTCTCTTCTTCTTTTCAGCTGCTGCTCAAAACTTGTCTTCTTGGCCAAGTGTTTGGTCAGCTGTTAATGGCATTTCCCACTGCAACTCTAAGCCAGACTGTATTCTGATGACTCTTCTCTTGGGGATGTTTCACTATATCAACTATTCGCTGAACCTCCAAGCTTCAAACATTGCATTCAAGTCTGGGGTTCAAGGCATGCAAAAAACTTTGAAAACAAGCCAAAAATCCATTCTGCTCTTTTCTGACCTTCAGCTAGATCTTTGCCAAATTCCACTGGATTTCTTCAGGGCTTTGAAAACACAAACTTTTACGATTCATTAATAACCATGTCCTGCATAGCCTTCGTCTCCACTAGTCCTCCGGTTTGATCTTCAACAGAAAAATGTTTACAAAAAGTCACAAAATGTACATTGTTAGCTTACCCCTTATTCTTAAACTGCGGTCCCTGGTTCTGGACTCCCCCAACATCGGGACCACATTTCCTGCCTCTAGCGTGTCCAAACCCTTAATAATCTTATATGTTTCAATAAGATCCCCTCTCATCCTTCTAAACTCCAGAGTGTACAAGCCCAGCCGCTCCATTCTCTCAGCATATGACAGTCCCGCCATCCCGGGAATTAACCTTGTAAACCTACGCTGCACCCCCTCAATAGCGACTCCCTCAGTCTGACCCGCTGAGTTACTCCAGCATTTTGTGTCTGTCTTCCGTTTAAGCCAGCATCTGCAGTTCCTTCCTACACGAGAAGACTATTTCTGTACACTTGGTAACCGAGGACGTGCTTGGGTATGGGAATACTGGACTGGACTGTAAGTAAGAAAAATAACTTCACTGTGCATTTGCACACATGACGATAAAATCATCATTGAGCCTTTGACTCTTTGTGTGCAGGTTAAGAAGAAATGTACTTTTGTTTATACACAACAGTCATTGCATTCTCTCAGGCATGTACGATTGTGCTTACGTCGGGTACAATTTTACGAGATTGCATGCAAAGCACAGCATCTCACTGTATCTAGGCACATGTGATAAAGTAACTATTGAAGTGTTAACTATTGGGAAGGTTGTCAAAAATTGGCATAACAGATACATAAATAGCTTTTACCATCTCAGGACGGCAGTCCAAGTCCTTTTTAGACACTATGATGATGATGGAAAAGCATGTAGCAAGATTCTAGAAGCCTAATGTGATAATGATTGTGTGTGTAAGTTTTATTGATGTTGGTTATGGGATAAATATCATTCACGATGCCAGGGAGAACTCTGGGCTCTTCCTCAGAATAGTATCAATGTATATTTTGACAGCTGCCTCAGAAGGCAGATGGGGTTTCATTCAAATCTTATTTGCATTTTTCCCCTCAGTACTCAGTACTCAACAACAGGAAAACCTGACCAGTCTTTGGACTAAGAAATCAAGTCACCAGTGTCTTTTTGACACATCTTTCTCATGTACAAAATCATGAGAGGAATAGATCGGGTAGAGGCACAGAGTCTCTTGCCCAGAGTAGGTGAATTGAGGACCAGAGGACATAGGATTAAGGTGAAGGGGAAAAGATTTAATAGAAAACTGAGGGGTAAATTTTTCCACACAACGGGTGGTGGGTGTATGGAACGAGCTACCAGAGGAGATAGTTGAGGCAGGGACTATCCCAACGTTTCAGAAACAGTTAGACAGATACATGGATAGGACAGGTTTGGAGGGATATGGGCCAAACGCAGGCAGTTGGGACTAGTGTTGGCTGGTGGGGGCAAGTTGGGCCAAAGAGCCTGTCTCCACACTGTATCACCCTATCACCAACGTCTCAAAATTAATTTTATAATATAGTGACCAAAATGTCATGCATTGCTTAATTGTAGAATAGCCTTGGTTTAGTCCAAGTCTCCCACCCTTCGTCCACTCCCACCTATATCTAGGTATGTTACAATACTTACCTTTAGCGGCGCTGCAGTTCTGTCAATGCCCGTGTGCGCGACTTTGGCGCCTTTAAGAGGGGGGGCGGGTTTGAAATGCGGTATTTCGGAAGCCGATTCAAATCGAACTTGAACAGGCTATGTAGTTGATGAAGAAAAATCGCTTTGACTGCTGTTCTCTGAAGTGATTTTTAAACTGGGCTTGCTAATTTAATTTAAAATCATCTTCTAAAGCCGTGAACGCCGACAACGGGACAGACCTCGCGTAGGGGACGAGGCAAGGTACGCAGTTTATTTTTTCATTAAAAAGTGCTTCTTAGGATACCTTTAATCAAAATTTCACGTTGCGAGAAGGTGATTTATTCCCCATACGAACCGGCAATATTTTTGCTGCCAATACGAGGTTCAAATTCACCGCAACCGCAACGTTCCAATCGATCGCGTTCCAGAAAATCCCACTCGCAAGATGATTAATATGACCATTAAATAACGGGAATTAAACACTAAATTCCTTCCATTTGGCCTATAAATTAATGACAATGAGATTTAAAAATCGTGTTATATTGTGAATTCTTGTGTGAATGTTATTTGGACACAGGCTATTTAAAAATGTTCATCTTTTCTTAAGAAATTGATAGATGTTTAGATCTAGTAATTGAATTTTGTAATTAGCTACAATTGGGTAACTAACTAATTATATGCTTTAATTTCAGGTCATCCAAGTAAGATTGTTTCATATTTGTTTCAGAATACTTCAATCTATAATAACTGCAAATTTCTTTCAGTTCTCTTAATTTTTAAGAAAGTTATGGGCTTTTGACTGTCCTTGATCACTGCTTTTGTGTCAAGTCAATGGAAAGGCAATAGGAAGAGGAAGAAGAGGAAGAAGAGGAAGATCTGATATGGTTTTGTCTCCTTATCATCTCTAGCCTTTGTCTACCCATCTGCCAAATAGCCCCAGCATCTATACCGATTATCACCTGCCTGGCTTTCTCCCCCCTACTCCAATCAGGCTGAAGTAGCAGTCTAACTTTGTAGTGAAGGTTCCCCAACGCTGACAATGTTCTAGTCCATCTTTTCTCATACCTTGCTCTCACCCAATAGGTTTGACTCCACTGGGCCAGTTGGTGCGAAAATAGTGACTTCCACTTTCTTAAGTTCAGTTTAGCTTAGTTTAGAGATACAATGTGGAAACAGGCCCTTCAGCCCACTGAGTCCGCACCAACCAACGATCCCTGCACATTAACACTACCCTACACACGCTAGGGAATTTTTTTACACTTATACCAAGCCAATTAACCTACAAACCTGTACGTCTTTGGAATGTGGGAGGAAACTGAAGATCTCGAGAAAACCCACGGAGTTCACGGGGAGAACGTGCAAACTCTGTACAGACAGCACCTGTAGTCAGGATCAAACCCACATCTCTGGCGCTGTAAGGCAGTAGCCACCGTGTTGATAGAAGTGGTTTGGAGAAAGGAGGAGAAGATTGTGAAAGTACAGAGGGAATAATGAGAGAGAAGTAGGGAGGGAGAGTGGGGGGGGGGGGGGGGGGGGGGGGGGGGAGTGGGTGGTAGAGTGGAAAGGAATGAGGGAAACTGTGAGCCGAGCCTTGTTAGAAAATAGCCCCAGCTCCGAGAGGTGAAAGGTGGGGTTTTCTGCACCACCCAATATCCCAGTAAATTCCAAGCGAGTGAGTAACGAAAGTGGAACAAAGTGTTAGTCACTGATTGAGAATTCACACACAGAGGAAAACTGTTATGTGCTGTCAGCCGATCAGTTTCTTGAATGTTGCTCGCCGGGAAAGACAGAGTCTGAGCTGTTTGCTGCTTCACACCAACATCAGCGGAGACTCGCTCGTACCTGGAGCAAAGCAGACAGTTTGACTTCTCACCAAATGGAAGAAGAAATATACTTATCTTGGATGCAACTCGGCCAAGGTCTACATGGTTGGTTCCTAAGGTGAAGGGATGACGGAAAACTTGACTGGGCCAATACTCATTGGAGTTTAGAAGAATGAGAGTTAATGTCATTGGAACTTAAGAGGGCTGGAGTGGGTAGATTGCGTGAGCAATCCTGAGAAGATTACGGAGAGTTGGTCTGTCAAGGAGGACTCTCTCTAACCTCTACAGGTGCACAGTAGAGAGCTTGCTGACCAGTTGCATCGTGGCTTGGTTCGGCAACTTGAGCGCCCTGGAGAGGAAAAGGCTACAAAAAGTAGTAAACACTGCCCAGTCCATCATCGGCTCTGACCTTCCTTCCATCGAGGGGATCTACCACAGTCGCTGTCTCAAAAAGGCTGGCAGCATCATCAAGGACCCACACCATCCTGGCCACACACTCATCTCCCTGCTACCTTCAGGTAGAAGGTACAGGAGCCTGAGGACTACAATGACCCGGTTCAGGAACAGCTACTTCCCCACAGCCATCAGGCTATTAAACTTGGCTCGGTCAAAACTATGAACATTAATACCCCTCCATCTGTTATTTGCACTTTATCAATTTATTCATTCATGTGTGTATTTACGTATATAATGGTATATGGACACACTGATCTGTTTTGGAGTCAATGCCTACTATGTTCTGTTGTGCTAAGCAAATAAATAATGTCATTGTCCTGTCAGGGACACACGACAATAAACTCTTTTGACTTTGACTTTGAGCACCTTTAGCCTCATGTGGAATCAAGAACCAGAAGGAAGAAGTCCGAACTAGTCTCCACGTGAAAGGCATCTTCCCATTCCCTCCACAGATGGTGCCTGACCCACCGAGTTTCTCCTGCACTTTGTGTTTGGCCCAAGATCCCACCAACCCTTCAGGGCAAAGACGAGAAGAAATGTCTTCACCCAGAAAAGAGTGCTTCTTCGGAATTCTTTACCCGAGAGGGCCGAGGAGGCTCAGTGGACTCAACACGTTCATTGATACATTTTTGAATATCAAGGGAATCAAGAAATGTGGGGAAAAAAGACACAAAGGTGGTGGGGGTTCGATTGGCAGAGTGGTGGACAAAGGCCAGTGATGGGAAGACCTGACATAGACCTATGAGCCAAAGAGATAAGGCACAAAATGTGAAGCCAGAGGAAAGGATATAGTTGGAAAGGTACGGTGGAAGGTGAAGGAGTGTTGTTGGTTGGGTAACTTACTCCTAATCTCACAATCTTTAGACTCTTCTCATCTTTGTCCACTCATCTGCACATCAAACCCCTATCACCTATCACATACCAGGCTTTGTCTACCACCCACCTCTCTTCCAGCTTTCTCCTCCCCCTCCCAGTCTCAGGAGATGCTGCCTGAACTGCAGGGTTACTCCATCGCCTTGGGTGGTTTTTTTTTGTGAACCAGCATTTGCAGTTCCTTGTGACTACAAGAAATATGGAGTGAGTGCAAGAGTTTGTGGTGGTGAAATAAAGGTCCAGTCATGATGTTATTGAGTAACAGAGCAGGCGTGAAGAGCAGATTCCAAGCGAGAGGGGCAGATCAGGAGCTACTCCTATTTCAATTCAGTTTAGTTTCGGGATATAGCGCAGAAACAAGCCCTGCGGCCCGCCGGGTCCGCACCGACCAGCGATCCCCGCACGTTAACACAATCCTACACGCAGTAGGGACAATTTTACATTTACGCCAAGCCAATTAACCAACACACCTGTACGTCTTTGGAGTGCGGGAGGAAACCGTAGATCTCCGAGAAACCCCCAATGAGGGTCACGGGGAGAATGTACAAACTCCGTACAGACAAGCACCTGTAGTCAGGAAGGAACCCGAAGGTAGCAATTCTACCGCTGTGCCGCTGTGTTGCCCTTCTTATGTTCCTATGATTAAGTGGAATAGGAGATGGATGCTTCAACCTGTTTTTTCACCCATTGATCGAAGCAGGATTCAGTGTTGACCAGAGTGGATTAGAGTCAATTGCTGGATGGAGTGGCAGGGGCAACTTGCCACCACCATTGCATCTGCAACACCTGTCCTCTGCTCTCTCCAACAATATTTTTTGCTTGAGTGGAAGGCCGAGGCTGTCATATCTCTGGCAGCCCCACAGATGATTAATTTCAAGTGGAGAAATAAACCATTCCGGGTCCAGAGCTGACCTCAGACACACTTAGTAATTGCCGTGATTTACTGGGTTTTCGGGCAACACTTCCATTCAACAAGCAGCCAGTGATTACCTGACCTCAACTCAAATAAACATTCTTCGTTTCTTTGCCAAGCGTTTTTAGCTCATCGAATCACATAAGGAATGAGCAAAGTTATATTTAAATATATATAAATAAAGGTGGCCTCCAGTAACCAGAGCGGCAGAGGAGAGGAGCAGAGCAAACATGTTAAAGTCCATTGCGGCACTGCACTTAAACCACACTTTCTTCGCCATTTGGGCACCTACATGCCTTTATAGTTTCCGCAGCTTTCTTTTTTTAACCTGTGCCTTTGGATGATTGCAGAAGATTAAGCACAAATTTTTCTTAAGAAGCGATCTTCACTGGAGTTTTAGCCACTAGGTATCACCCAGTGTTCTGCCTATAACATCGGATGTTGGCCAACTTGGAGATCCAAGATGGCGCCCAAGCCAGGCGACTCTTTGCGCGCTAGTCAGAGGTGGATCCGCAATCACGCATCACAATTGCTCCGCTCTTAAATCTCTATTTGTACACTGTGCATTGTAATCGTGTATTGTCTTTCCAGAAACGTCACCCATTCCTTCTCTCCAGTGATGCTTCCTGTCCCGCTGAGTTACTCCAGCATTTTGCGTCTATCGTCGGTGTAAACCAGCGTCTGCAGTTCCTTCCTACACATTGTCCTTCTGCTGACTGGTTAGCATGAAACACAAGCTTTTCACTGTACCTCAGTACACATGACAATAAACTCAACTCAAGTTAAGTCTTTTTGATTGCATGCTTCCATCCATTGCTTTATTTCAAAATTATAAATAACAATGGCATTGATCTACCATTTATTTTTGCGCGTGATCCCATTCTCCGGAACTTCAAAGTGCTCTGGAGCCTGTGAGTTACTTTGTGAAATACAATAACTTCTTACCTTACAACAGGAGGTTTAGATTTAGGTTTCGTTTAGGTTTAGGTTCAGGTTTAGGTTCATTATTGACACATGTACCAAGATAGTACGCACAACAATTAAATCAGATCATGCTGTCCGTAAATACATTCAATACAAACTTAAGTTTAGTTTAGTCTGCCTTAGTTTAGAGATACAGCGCAGCCACAGGCCCTTCGGCCCACCGAGTCCGTGCCGACCAGCGATCACCCCACACATTAACACTATCCTACACGCACCAGGGACAATTTACACCTACACCAGGCCAATTAACCTACAAACCTGTACGTCTTTGGAGTGCGGGAGGAAGCCGAAGATCTCAGAGAAAAATAGAAAGAGCAAAGTGCAGAATGTAGCTCAACAATTCCAGAGACAAAGGCCAATGTCCCATCATGGGGTAGAGATGATTGGGACAGGACCCTAGCTTAGGGAGAGTCTGTTCAGATGCCTGATAGCAGAGTGGAGGAAGCTGTCCCTGTGTGTGGTGGTGGTGCAGCTTTCAAGCTTCTGTATCTTCTGCCCGACGGGAGTGGGAAGAAGAAGAAATGGGATGTGGGAAACCGGAGTGGGAAAGTTCTACAAGTAAAGATGACTCCATTTGAGCTCTGCCTGAACATCTAGCTCTCCTGTCACTCGTCTTTGATCTTTGGGCTTGAATCATTGAGAACTTTGGCCAGAGCCTTTGAGAGTTTTGATAAGAGTCCTTAGCTGCTTTCAATACTCCCAAAGGTGGCCTTATCTGAGCATCGTTTCTGAAAGACACTTGTACTGAGTATTTTACATTTTGATCCGGTGTTTGCCTCAAGTCGTTGCCTAGGAAATAAATGGGACTTCTAAATTCCAAATAGAAAATGGAAGGGGTACATCTAGCTTGGCGAGGTGATGCAGCTGGTCGAGCTGCTGCTTCTCAATGTCAGAGACCCGGGTTCGATCCTGACCTCGGGTACTATCTGCGTGGAGTTTGCACATTCCCCCTGTGACAGCGTGGGGTTCCTCCCAAATCCCAAAGACGTGCAGGATTGTAGGTCCTAGTGCATTGGGAGTGGATGAGAAATTGGGATAACATCGAGCTAGTGCGAATGGGCGACTGATGGCCGGCGCTGGCTCGGTGGAATGAAGGACTTGTTTCCACGCTGTGTCTTTCAATCAATCAATCGAAACCAGGATGTGGCAATTTGATCTGCCTCAGATTTTTTAAAGGCTAAAACAAAAAAGTCATATCTTTTACAGAGCAAGGAGATCTCTAACTCGTTTCCAATGGGGATGAGAAGGATTTGGAGTGTGGCTTGGGTCACGGGATTGCAGATGGCAAAGAGAGACAGGAAATCACAGCCTTACCTTGAACCAAAATCTCGAGTTGTTCCCGGAGCAGCAACCCTCTCCCCGACTGGGGCTGGTGTGAGCAGGCGCTATCCGTAACTCCAAAGACGACGAGGGAGCAAGATAGATGTCAAAGCGAGCAAATGACAACAGTTGCCTGTCGAAGACGCAAGGGTCGACGAACGGGGGGAGTCGGGGGTGGGAGGAGGGGGGGTCGTGCAATGGGAACCTGGGAAGGTGGGGCTGGCGGAGAGCTTGCAGACGATACGGTCGCTGAAGCCCTGGGCGAGAGGGACAGTGATTTGAACGGAACATGTGTCACTTTGGGAGTTACCCTGTCATACTAAGGCTTTAGCAGGCAGGACACACTGAGGGGGAGGGGGGGGGGGGGGGGGACAAGGACTGCTCAGAGCCACTGCTGACTGAATTTATTCAGCGGAGCCCGCACCTGCCAACAGACGGATGGTGCAAGGACAACTGGAGAGGACATTCCCCAAGGTCATCACCGAGGGACTGAATCAGCTTTGGTGGAATTCTCTCTTGCTGCCATCCTGCCATTTGCACTGTTCAACAGGAAAAAAGAAAATCCCAGGCATGTGAGGGAGAGCCGAAACCCTGGGCATTGTCACAGCCACTCGATCAATCCTCCATCTTCCTACTCGTTGGAAGCATTAATTACAGTTATAGCGGTAAGCTGCAAGGAAGAATGTCATTGTTCTATCCGGGACATATGGCAATAAAACACTCTTTACTCTCGGCTAGTTTGTCAGAACAGATTTTTGCCCCGTTGAAATTTTTTGCAACATTCACACACACAAGATCTTTAGGGTGGTAAAGTGGCACCGCTGGCAAAGCTGCTGCCTCACAGCACCGGAGACCCTGGGGTTTGATCCTGCACTTGTGTGCGGCCTGTCTGGAGTTTGCACATTCTCTCTGTGACCACGTGGGTTTCCTCCAGGCGCACCGGGTTCCTCCCACATCCCAAAGACATGCAGGTGCGTCGGTTAATTGGCTTCTGTAAATCGTCCCCAGTGTGTAGGGTTTGTGGGTAATTGCTCCTCATCTGTCAGGCGTGGGTGAAAAGGTGCAATAACATAGATGTAGTGTGAACGGGTGATCAATGGTCGGCATGGTCTCGGTGGGCCGAATGGCCAGTTTTCATGCTGTATAGATTCAAAGTGATACAGTGTGGAAACAGACCCTTCAGCCCAACTTGTGGAATTCTCTGCCTCAGAGGGCAGTGGAGGCAGGTTGTCTGGATGCTTTCAAGAGAGAGCTAGATAGCGGAGATCTTAAAAATAGCGGAGTCAGGGGATATGGGGAGAAGGCAGGAACGGCGTACTGATTGGGGATGATCAGCCACGATCACATTGAATGCTGGTGCTGGCTCAAAGGGCCGAATGGCCTACTCCTGCACCTATTGTCTATTGTCTATTGTCTATTGCCCACACCGGTCAACATGTCCCAGCTACACTAGTCCCCCCTGCCAGCATTTGGTCCATATCCCTCCAAACCTGTCCTATCCGTGGACGGGTCTAACTGCTTCTTAAATGTTGGGATAGTCCCTGCCTCAACCACCTCCTCTGGCAGCTTGTTCCGTACACCCACCACCCATCAACCGTTCCTCAGCCCACCTGGCCAATTGATCTAGATCCTGCTGCAATTTTTCACAACCATCTTCACTGTCTGCAAACTAAACCAAACAACCAAAATCTGGAGAAGGTCCCCAACCCAAAACGTAACCTATCAATGTTCCCCAGAGATGCTGCCTGACCGGCTGAGTTACTCCAGCACTTTGTGTCTTTTATTTGTCAACTGACATCTGCAGTTCCTTGTTCCCGCATCCAAAGTACTTTACTGGACATCCTGAGGAAGTGAAAACTGTGACGCCACTCCAGGCTTGCTTGCACCATTTTGTTTCGTCGCTTTCTGTGAAATCAGTTTTGGGTCTTGATATCGTGGCTCACAGGGCCGTGAACTCAAATTCGAACCCTACGATGAAGTCCTTCTTCGTACGTTCATTTCCTACTCTGCATCGCCTACAGAGATCCAGCCTCAAACTCGTAATGTGCTAATGCCCACAATAATTCCAGAGAGAAAATATCCTGAGAGCCACGCGGAACCAATTGGAGTTGTCGAGGAGAGGATTGGGGTCTTTTGGTGGCAGACAGGTACTGCAGCAAGAGACGATCCATAGGGTGTTGGGGGACTGGAGATTACAGGGGGGAGGCACTGTGAGAAGAGAGGAGGTGACCCTGGGGTTTATTAGAGATTGAAATTAATTGAAAGATACAGCATGGAAACAGGCCCTACAGTCCACCGAGTCCTCTCCAACTATTGTTCATCCTTTCACGCGCGTTCAATGTTATCCCACTTTCACACCCACTCCGTACACACTCGGGGCAATTTACAGAGGCCAATTCATCTACAAACCTGCACGTCTTTGGGATGTGGGAGGAAACTGGGGCACCCGGAGGAAACCCGTGTTGCGGTCAGAGGGAGAACATCGTACAAAGTCCACACGGGCAGCACCCAAGGTCAGGATCGAAGCCAGGTCTCTGGCGCTGCGAGGCAGCTGCTCGATGAGCTGCACCCACTGTGCTGCCCTAGAAGAGAGAGGGAGAGAGGGAGATGGGGGTAGTGGGAGAGAGGGAGGGAGAGGGAGAAGGAGATAAGGGTAGTGGGAGAGAGGGAAAGAGGGAGAGAGGGAGATGGGGATAGTGGGAGAGAGGGAGGGAGAGGGAGAAGGAGATAAGGTAGTGGGAGAGATGGAAAGAGGGAGAGAGGGAGAGAGGGAGATAGGGGAGAGAGGGAAATAAGGAAATAGGGAAATTGGGAGAGTGGGAGAGAGAGAGAGAGAGGGAAAGAGGGACTCTATAATTCGTACTTGCTGCAGTTTAACAGGCCCGTAAATAAAATAATGTGCAGATAATATATAAAAATCAAAAATGCAATAAATAATTGTAATAGGTCACTATAATAGTGCAAAAAAAATCAGTCCACAGTGCAGGCAAAGACAGTCCACAGAATATTGTAGTTGCCGGGGGTTAGTGCTGTGTCGGGTTCAAGCGTAACCATCTGACTATTGTAAATGTCCTCTATTTCATTAATGTTCATTGAGAAAGGGAATTAGGATAAAATTCCCTTTCAAGTTCAGCAAGTTCAGCCAAGGTGGCACAGTGGAAGCGTTGCTGTCTTACAGCGTTAGACACCCGAGTTCGACCCAGATTATGGATGCTGTCTGTGCAGAGTTTGCTCGTTCTCCCTGTGACCGTGTGTGTTTTCTCCGGGTGCTCCGGTTCCCTCAAAACACGCAGGGTCGTAGGCCAATTGGCTTCCGCAAATTTGCCCTTGTGTGCGATGTGGAACTGGTGTATGGGCGATCGATGGGCGGCAGGCACGGACTGGGTGGGCCGAAGGGCCTGTTTCCACGCCACATCTCGAAACTCAACGAGTCCGTTCTTGGTCTAAATCAGGCCGATGACTAAAAAAGGTATCCCTCGTTTTCCCTTTAATTAGCAGAAGGAACGGGGGCCTTGGGAGAAGTCAAAAGATCAAAGAGCAGCCGGAATCCAGTTGTTCTTTTCCCGGTAATTCCCCCGTCAGCTGCACCGAGCTCATGAAAGGCATTGTTGGTATCAGCCAGTCCTTCGGCAGGCCTCTGAGCTCTTTTGTGTTTTGCCCAGGTTGCTAATGCTACATGCCATCCTGGGACACAGGACCAGAGCATCTATCCTCACAATCCGCCATTTTATTTGATCTGAAAAATCCGTTCCGATAAAGCTTTATTTCCACCGCTGGAAAAAGCAACACTAACAGCCTCCCTGCAGCCTTTCCATTTGCAGCCTGTTTTTTTGGCTAAACATAAAGGACAAGCCTGTGAAGGCAGCCACTAGGGATTTTTTTCTTTACTCTCTTCAGTTTGACACTTAGGTACTTGGTCTTCTAAACTGGGAGTGAACTGCCAGGGAAGTTGATTTATTGCATTATGTAGAGGATGGAACGACTGCTCTTATCTGCCTGACTGCCTCTATTCTAACATATAACATGCAGGGAACAGACTCCAATTGTCAGGCTGGTCTCAACAATCACAAATGAAGTACAGGACAGGTTAGCGTAACATTTCATTTCTGTTCAAATACATGTAAGTTGGCTGATAATAAATAAGGCATGAATTTCTTTATTTTGGTACTTCTGGTTCAGATTGTGGCTGATTATTATAACACATTAATTCATCGATAAGACTTGAACTTTGGGAAATGTTATCACTTACACCAACAAAAAAAGGATCCCAAAGACTTACCTGAAGATCAACATCAGGAGATGTCACAGACAGACACAAAATGCTGGAGTAACTCAGCAGGACAGGCAGCACCTGAAACATCATCCATTCCTTCTCTCCAGAGATGCTGCCTATCCCGTTGAGTTACTCCAGCATTTTGTACGTATCTTCGGTGTAAACCAGCATCTGTAGTTCCTTCCTCCATCTGACACTTGCCAGGCTTTGTCCTGCCCCCTGCCCCTGGATCTTTTCCATCTCCACCCCACCTTCTAAAGAAGGGCCTCAATCCAAAATGGCGCCTGTCCATTTCCATTCCCTGCACAGATGCTGCCTGACCCGCTGTCCTCCTCCGGCACTTTGTGCTTCCCTCATAATGAATGTTGGAATAAGTTTGGGGAGCTGGCAAGGAATGTGCAGATTTTTACAGACGTACAAATTCTAATCTTCTCCTTTGTGGCTACTCCAGGTAGGCGTCTGTTTTTTTTACAAAAATCGTTTGCCAAAAAGTAGAGTGTCTCCAGCCATCAAGAGAAAACGTCAGGCGATTACATCCGCCCTGGCTTTCTATCATCGCAACTTAATTGGCCTTGAAAATAAATGACACCTGTCCCTTCAAAGTCACACAGCAGGGGCCTCCCGTGATTTCATTAATCCGTCTTTATCTCCCTGAAGTGACCCACATGCGTCACTAACCAGTGCGCTCCATTACATGTCCACTAACAAATGTGATCGGTCCCTGAACAATGCGGCCATTTTCAAAGTCACTTTCTCAGAGAACCACATACGGGCTGACCGTGGAAAAAAAAAAATATCACCGGCACTTTATTACTAATGTAAATAAGCAAGTAAAAAGCTGCATCATTAACCAGGTGTGTAGGAAGGAACTGCAGGTGCAGCCGGTTTACACCGGAAGATACAATAGACACAAAGTGCTGGAGTCACTCAGCGGGACGGGCAGCATCTCTGGAGGGAACGGGCGACGTTTTCAGGTCTCAGACTGAAACGTCGCCCGTTCCTTCTCTCCAGGGATGCTGCCTGGCCCCCGCTGAGTTGAGTGACTCAGCATTTTGTGTCCGTCTACATTATTAACTAGGACGTCCTTGTTTGTTATGAGTGGTAACATTTCCCAAAGTTCAAGTCTCATTGATGAATTCATCCGCAATCCAGTTTTGACAAGTTGTTGGCTTCGGGCACCTGCTCCTAGAGGCAGTGTGAGTGAGGGCACGGGTTTTGTCCACAGTGGAAGGTTTCCCAGGGATTCAGATGCAGGTGCAACCATCCCCGTGGTGCGATAGCTTGTCACCACTCACCGAGCCAGCTCGCACCTGAACAATGAACGCGAGAGAGCTGGAGGGAAGCCAACAGCAAGGAGCAGCAGCAGATTGTGGAGATTCGGGAGAAGGGAGTGTGTGGGGGGACTGTGGAGGGGTTTGGTAGGGTCATGATGCGGTGTGGGGTTCGGTGAACCTAGTGGCAGAAATAAAACTACATTTACACCTCATTAGTGGCTCAGAGGCACAAGAATAGAGTCAGAGCCATGCAGCGTGGAAACAGGCCCTTCGGCCCAACTTGCCCGTGCCGACCAACATGCCCCATCTCTACACCAGTTCCACCCGCCTGCGTTTGGCCCATGTTCCTCTAAACCTGTTCTACCCACGTAACGGACTAAAATGTTTCTTAAACATTGCGATAGTACCTCTTCCTTAACTACCCCTTCCAGCAGCTCGTTCCATGCACTCATCGCCCTTTGTGTAAAAAAAGTTACCCCTTAGGTTCCAGTTAAATTTCTTCCCCCTTCCCCCCACCTCACATTAAAGCTGCAGGTGCTGGAATCCTGATCAAAATACAAAGCAACTCGACAGGTCCGGGCAGCATCTATAGAGGCAATGGACAGGCGACATTTTCTGTTACAACCCAATGTGATGGACATCAAATTCTCTAATTTTACAACCTCTAACAACCCCCCCCCCCCTCCCTTTCATTCCCTCAGTCCCCTTTCTTCACCCCCCCCCCATCATGTCCCCCATCTGAACTCCCACTTATCCCCCCCCCCCCCCCCCCCCCCATTCTCCTACATTCCTTCCTTTGGCCTCACAATTCAGATTCAGATTCAGATTCAGATTCAGATTCAATTTATTGTCATTGCACTTTTCAGTACAACAAAATGGTTTAGCCTGCAGTCACACATAGAATAAATAACAAAACACACACTCAACACAGTTTTACATCCACCACAGCGAGTCCACCAGGCACCTCCTCACTGTGGTGGAAGGCAAAAGTCCCAAAGTCCATGTCTCTTCCCTCCTTGCTCTCCCTCTGCGCTGAGGCGATCCAGGCCTCCGATGTTGTGACCCAGCCGGGTGATGGTAAGTCCAGCAGCCGCATCCGAGCTCCGCGAACGGGCCGGTGGAAACACCACGGCCCGGTGCGGTCGAAGCTGCCGCCCTCCAGTCCAGCGGACGCAGCTGTTGTTGCGGGAGCTCCGGAAAAACAGGTCACCAACCTGTGACCTGCGAGCTCCCGACGATGCCGTCCACTGGCCCACGGCCTAGGCCACTGGGCCCGCGGCCGAGCCTCCGAGTCTCCGAAGTCCGGTCGGACGTCAGGTCGCAACGCCACCACAGCCCCGAAGTCGGCCAGCCTCGCGTCGGTACGTCCTGGCTCTGCCTCCGGAGCCTCGAGGTCGGTCCCTGTTGGAGGCCGTCAGCTCCGCGATCGGCCTCAGCGCAGACGGAGACGGGGGATACGGCAAGAAAGGTCGCATCGCCCCGAAGGAAGAGTCAAAAAACAAGTTTCACCCCCCCCCCCCCCCCCCAAACATACACAACTAAAATAAACCAAAATCAACTGTAACAGCGGGACAAAATAAAACTAAAAAAGAAAAGACAAACGGACTGCAGGCGAGCCGCAGCTGCAAGGCAGCGCCGCCACTTCCGGGGTGATCACTCCAAAATGATCACAACTCATCTTACACCTTTTTTTTCCATCTCTGGCCTTTGTCTAACCTTCTGCCTATCAAAACACCCCTCCTAGGGTGATCACTCTCCAGGCTTTGTCCTGCTCCTCTTCTCCTCCAGCTTTCTTTCCCCCTCCCAGCACGCCACTACTAGGGTGAAGAAGAGTCGCGATCCAAAACGTCACCGGTCCACGTTCCCCAGAGATTCTCCCGCCTGACCCGCTGAGTTACTCCAGCACTTTGTGTCTTTTCTCGGACAAGGACCTTTCTTTCCCGCCTCCATGAAGCCAAACAACGGCCATAGGCAAGATGTCTCGCACTCTCAAAGGGACAATCTCTTGTTACGTGATGCATCTAGGGATCGTTCCCATGGAAACAATGGGAGTGCAACGGCAGCCCGCAAACGTTTATTTAAAGTCTCTTTTAAAGGGAAAGATCTTGGTGACCTAACTGATTCTTTCCGATAGTTCAGTGCCTTTCCTGCAACATTTAAAAACAGTTTCAATACATCTGACTGATGGAGCTATTCAGTAAACCTCCAACATCCAACCCTATCTAGCAAACACTGATGACTTAATGCCACGACTGGGGTTATGGGGAGAAGGCAGGAGAATGGGGTTAGGAGTCAAGTCAAGTCAAGAGAGTCAACAGAGAATTTATTGTCATGTGTCCCAGATAGGACAATGAAATTCTTGCTTTGTTTCAGCACAACAGAATATTGTAGGCATCAATACAGCCATGATTGGATGGCGGAGTAGACTTGATGGGCCAAATGGCCTAATTCTACTCCTATTCCTTGGGATCTTATAACCATATAACAATTACAGCACGGAAACAGGCCCTCTCGGCCCTTCCAGTCCGTGCCGACCATTTGTTTTCCCCTAGTCCCATCTACCTGCACTCAGACCATACCCCTCCATTCCCTTCACGTCCATATACCTATCCACTTTACTCTTAAATGTTAAAATCGATCCTGCCTCCACCACTTCTGCTGGAAGCTGATTCCACACAGCCACCACCCTCTGAGTAAAGAAGTTCCCCCTCACGTTACCCCGAAACCTCTGTCCCTTAATTCTCATGTCATGCCCTCTTGTTTGAATCTTCCCTACCCTCAATGGTAAAAACGTATCCACGTCAACTCTGTCTATCCCTTTCATCATTTTAAAGACCTCAATCAAGTCCCCCCTTAACCTTCTGCGCTCCAAAGAATAAAGACCTAACTTGTTCAACCTTTCTCTGTAACATAGTTGCTGGAACCCTGGCAACATTCTAGTAAATCTCCTCTGTACTCTCTCTATTTTGTTGACATCCTTCCTATAACTAGGCGACCAAAATTGTACACCATACTCCAGAATTGGTCTTACCAATGCCTTGTACAATTTTAGCATTACTTCCCTACTCCTATATTCAATCTTATGACCTTATGAATTTAGGATACTAATGACACTATTCAGGAGCCTATGGGTTACCAAACTCTGCATCGGGACTCCAGTTTATAATCCGGCTGAAATTTAACAATAATCAATCTTGAATTTTAAAAGTATCTCTAGTACAATCAAGTGCTTCTCAGAATCTCTACCAGAGAGCTTTAACTTAGGTTGGAGTGCAGAAATAAAGAACTGCAGTTGCTGGTTTACACCAAAGATGGACACAAAGTGTCGGTGTCACTCAGCGGGTCAGGCAGCATATCTGGAGAAAAAGGACGGGTGATGTTTTGGGCCGGGAACCTTCGTCAGCTTCTTAGGGTGTCTTATGTTTGGTCACAGGAATGTTTTAAGGAGTGTCTCAAAGGAGGCATCATAGAATCATACAATTTTTACAGCGCAGAAAGAAAGCCATTTGGCCCATCGTGCCTGTATCAGCTCTAAGCAAAAGCATTCCAGCTTGCTCCACTCACATGTCCTGGTCCCAGATCCCTGCCAATTCTTTATTTGCAGGTACCTATGCAGTTCCATTTTGAGCGCACTGATGATTCTGTCTCCCCTACTGTCTCTTTTCCCGGACCACATGCTTTATAAAGTCAGTGAGGAATGGTGAGGTTTAGAGAGTTTATATCCTGGGTATCTGAAGGCAAGAAAAAAAAAACTATGCGTGTGCAAGAGACTAGAATTGGAGTTTGATGGGACTAGAGCAAGGAGCAAGGGCAGTACTGGGATGGACCTTTGGAGCATCTTAAGATGAGATGAAACACCTTCTTGGTATAGTTTAGAGATACAGCATATAAACAGGCCCTTTGACTCACCCATTCACACTTGTTCCATTTATTCCCACTTTCTCATCCATTCTCCACAGGTTACGGGCAATTTACAGTGGCCAATTGACTTTCAATTCCGCACGTCTGTGGGATGTGGGAGGGAAGCGTAGCACCCGGAGGAAACCCACGTGGTCACAGGGAGAACGTGCAGAATCCCCACAGGCAACACACGAGGTCAGGATCGCTCACGGGTTTCTCCTCTGCTCGTTATAAAAGGTACTTAAAGAAGAGCCGAATGTTCCGCTGGGAATTCTGGTCTACTCCGCTGCTCCCGCAGTCGGCCACCAACATAAACAATTACCCCACTGCTGTTTGTAGCGTCTCGGTGTGGGAGATTGACTGGAACATTTGCCTACAACCCAGCAGTGGCCACTGTTCCAAATGTACATTTTCAGTGGCGAGGCCTGAGAATGTGAAAAACATTTCACCAATGCAGATTCCTTCCTAAAGAGGTAACAAATCTTCAGTCATCGAGAGTACCGTATTAAGTTATACATGGAGGCATGTTAAAAATATATATACCTGGGGCACTGGTTTTATTGGGCTGCCACACACTGTCAGCCTCCCTGCAATTCCATCGACAATGGTCACCTTTTTCAGTTTTTAGAGAGTTAACATATAAAAACTGGCCCTTCGACCCACAAAGTCCATGCTGACCAATGATCACCCGTACATTAGCTATATCCTGCACATTAGGGACAAATTATGGAAGCCAATTAAACTTCAGGTCTTAGGCATGTAGGAAGAAGACCGGAGCACCCGGAGAAAACCCACGCGGTCACAGAGTTCAAGTTCAAGAGAGTTTCTTGTCATGCGTTCCAGATAGGACAATGACATTCTTGCTTTGCTTCAGCACAACAGAATATAGTAGGCATGAATACAGAACAGATCAGTGAGTCCGTATACCATTATATAAATATACACACACGCACACACATGAATAAATAAACAGATAAAGTGCAAATAAACAGATAATGGTCTATTAATGTTCAGAGTATTGTTTGAGTTGAGTTTAAGAGCCTGAAGGCTGTGGGGAAGCAGCTATTCCTGAACCTGGACGTTGCAGTCTTCAGGAATGTTTTAAGGAGTGCCTTCTACCTGAAGGTAGCGGGGAGATGAGTGTGTGGCCAGGATGGTGTGGGTCCTTGGTGTGAGGGAAGGTACAAACTCTGTACAGACAGCACCCCTAGTCAGGATTGAACCTTGGGAACTATCATGGGACACTTGGGTTGAAGGCGCTATATAAAGACAAAATTGTTTTTAAAACCAAGTCTTCCAAGGTTGAGCATCCTTGCGTCAGATATTGTAAAGACAAGACACTTGGGCAAAAAGATGCCTGGGCCCCATTCAGCCACTCCCTGATCTCTGATTTCTAATCACAAAACACCATTTAGCATCACTTCACATCTAAATAAAACAGAGATAAAAGGGTCATGCTGTTGTTATTTTTTCCGGTCATTTCAATTTGATTTGTTGAGGGCAAGTTGCAGAGTGAGTAAAAGGACACAAATTGCTGGAGTACCTCAGCAGGTCAGGAAGCATCTCTGGAGAACATGGAAACGTGATGTTTCAGGTTGGGACCCTACTTTAGACTGACTGTGGGAGGGGGAGGGGGGCATGAAAGCTGGGAGAGAGGAGAGGCAGGACAAAATCTGGCAGATAATAGCTGGAGGTAGACAAAAGTGCTGGATAAACTCAGCGGGTGAGGCAGCATCTATGGAGCGAGCTGCAAAGGAAATGGCCAGAGTGAGCACCACCGGAAATTGGCGAAGCAGCACCTCATATTCCGCTTGGGCAGTCTGCACCCTAGCAGCATAAACATTGATTTCTCCAATTTCCAGTAGCCCTTGTTGTCTCCTCCCCTTCTCAGCTCTCCCTCAGCCCTCTGGCTCCTCTTCCTTTCTCCTTTCTTCTCCCCCCCCCCCCCCCCCCCCCCCCCACATCAGTCTGAAGAAGGGTTTCGGCCAGAAACGGCCTATTTCTTTTGCTCTGTAGATGCTGCCTCACTCGCTGCGTTTCTCCAGCACTTTTGTCTACCTTCGATTTTCCAGCATCTGCAGTTCCTTCTTAAACAGGTAACAGCTGGACACAGGGGTGAGATGTTTTTGATAGTTGGATCATTTTCAAAGGCCAGAAATAAAAGCAGGTGTGTGACAGACTCATTGAAGAGTTGCAAATTGTGAAGCCAGAGGGAGGAATGAAGGAGGAGGGGGAGTGGGGAGGGGTGAAGAATGATTAGCCTGTAAACACAAGGAACTGCAGATGCTGGTTAACACGCACAGACACACAAAGTGCTGGAGTAACTCAGCAGGTCAGGCAGCATCTCGGGAGAACATGGATAGGTTATGTCTCTGGTCGGGACCCGTCTTCAGACTGACGTTTCGGGTCAAGTCCCTTCTTCAGATTGAAGAAGACCCCCGACCTGAAACTTCACCCGACCGTGTTCTCCAGCGATGCTGCCTGACCTGCTGAGTATTTACACACCGTAAATGGCTCCATTTGCAATCATGTATTGTCTTTCTGCTGACTGGCAAACGCACAACACAAGCTTTTCACTGTACCTCAGCACACGTGGCAATGAACTAAACTGAACTAAGTTACTCCAGTACTTTGTGTCCTCGAATGATGAGCTTGTTGCGAAAACTGTTTGATGATTATCCATGCTACCTGTCAACTGACAGCAATATAATCACGCTGGCAGACCTGTCATATGTTGATTTGAATTTCACTCCGCAATTAAGCACGGCAACTGTAAACGCAATCAATTATTTTCTTGGCGACAGGACAGAACTTCAGGCGATGAATTAGTTCATGCCGTTACTCCTCATCCAGATTTAACTCTTGGATAGGCACAAAGTGCTGGAGTAACTCAGCGGGACAAAAGCAGCATCTCTGGAGAGAAGGCAACTGAATCACCCTACCACAACCAGAGAGCAGCGCTGAGCTACGAGCTACCTCGGATGTCCCTCGCACTATCCCTGACCAGACTTTGCTGGCTTTACCTTGCACTAAACCCGGTAATCCCTTCTCATGTATCTATACACTGGAAATGGATTGATTGTAATCACGTATTCTTTCTGCTGTTCAAGAAGGAACTGCAGATGCTGGAAAATCGAAGGTAGACAAAAGTGATGGAGAAACTCAGCGGGTGCGGCAGCATCTATGGAGCGAAGGAAATAGGCAACGTTTCGTCCCGAAACTATTTCCTTCGCTCCATAGATGCTGCCGCACCTGCTGAGTTTCTCCAGCATTTTTGTCTACCTTGTCTTTCTGCTGACTGGTTAGCACGCGTCAAAAAACCTTTCACTGTACCTCGGTACGCATGACAATAAACTAAACTGATGGGTGACATTTTTTGTCTTGTCAGAAGAATCTATTCTTGTATGATGTTTGTGTTAAAGAAGGAACTGCAGATGCCGGAGAATCGAGGGCACACAAAAGGCTGGAGAAACTCAGCGGGTGCAGCAGCATCTAAGGAGCGAAGGAGAGAGGCGACGTTTCGGGTCGAGACCCTTTCTTCAGACTGGTCAGGGATCAGGGAAACGAGAGATATAGACGGTGATGTGGAGAGCTGGAGGGAAGGGGGTATCACAGAGGGGGAGCAGTTAGAGAGGAGGTTGTGAAACTGAGGAGATATCGCAGTGGAGTAGACAACGTGTTAAAGAAGGAACCTCAGATGCTGGAGAATATTCTTGTATGATGGTGCCTAGTAGGATGTACAGTAGGATTTTTACTGGATTGTATACAAAAAATAAATGTCACTATACCTAGGTACATGTGATTATAAAGTACCATTGAACCACTGAACCAGTCTGAAGAAGGGTCCTAACCAAACCATCACCTATATCCATGATAGACACAAATAGCTGGAGTAACTCAGCAGGTCAGACAGCATCTCTGGAGAAAAGGAATAGATGACGTTTCGGGCCGAGACCCTTTTTTCAGACCCATGTTCTCTAGAAATGCTGCCCGACCCGCTGAATTTCCCCAGCACTTTGAGTAATTTCCCCCCCCCCCCATAAATATCCATCCCTCTACTCCAAGAAACATTGATTCAACCAGGCTTTCACTTGCAATCTGCTATTGCCGTGGGATTCTTCTTTGTGACGGCACAAATACAAGTTGATGCATGCACAAATAGCATCTTAGATTTATACACCTTGGGTCTGGGAAACATTCCAAAGGCAGTTGACAGGAGTTCAATCTACCGCCCACTGACACCAAACTAATGAAGGAGACTCTGGGATGGGAGACTTGATGCTTAGTGAAAGAGTAAGGTTTTAAACACAGTTTAATTTGGTTTAGTTTTGTTTAGTTTCGTTTAGTTTCGTTTAGTTACAAAGAACTGCAGACGCCGGCTTATACCAAAGTGCTGAAGTAACTCAGTGGGTCAGGCAGCATCTCTGCAGAAAAGGATAGGTGATGTTTCGGTTTGGGACCCTTCTTCAGACTGAAAGTAGGGGGTGGGGTGGGGGGGGGGGGGGGGTGAAGAGCTGGAGGCGAGAAAAGACCAGGACTAATCAGGGCCGGCCACAAAAGTTATGTTTGGTTTAGTTTAGTTTAGACATACAGCATGGAAACAGGCCCTTCGGCCCACCGAGTCCATGCCGACCACCGATCGATCACCCGTTCACACTAGCTCCATGTTATCCACTTTTGCATCTACTCCCAAAACGCGAGGGGCATGTTACAGAGGCGAATGAACCCGCGAGCCCGCGCGTCTTTGAGAGGTGGGAGGAAACCGGAGCACCCAGAGGAAACCCACGAGGTCACAGAAGAGGAGAAGGTGCAAACTCCACACAGACAGCTCCCAGCACCTGATCTCGCAGGAAAAGAGAAGCAGTGACTGGTTTTTGGAATGAGGATTTCCTGAGCTGCAGGACCCAGGCAGCTGAAGTCGCGGGTGCCAATACCGGAGGAAATGAAACAAAATGTGACGTACAGGTGCAAATTCTACAAAAGAAAACTCCACGGCCTAACTCTCGGCTGGGCTCTTTGAGGTACTTCACAGCACAGGCCGCAATGACCCAAACATTTGTTTCAGATTCCTCGGGTAGTTTAACAGGCGTTGGAACCTGTCTGTAGTCTTCACTGGAAGACAGGTGTGAAGAATTAATTTAGCACATCTGAATTCATTTAACACACTCCGCCAACATGAAAAATGCTTCATTTGCTGAGCCGTCAGTAGTTGTCGAGCTGGGCCTTTTTTGAAAGACCGGCAAAGACCCAAAGAGAATTAAGTGCCTCCTCGCTTAACGTAATGTTATCGGGATCATGACTGTGTCCCAGTTTGAAAACGCATACCTCCAGATTCAGGGGCAGTTTCATCCCAGCTGTCATCAGGCAACTGATCCATCCTCTCACCAGCTAGGATGCAGTCCTGACCTCCCATCTCCCTCATTAGAAACCTTTGATCTATCTTTAATCGGGCTTAAACTTGCACTAATTGGTACGGCCTCTATCCTGTATCTGTACACTGTGGATGGCTTGAGTGATCATGTATAGGCTTTTCGCTGACAGGATGGCACACAACAGAAAACTTTTCACTGTACTTCGTGGCAATAATAAACTAAACTAAACTAGACTTTGTCCAAGGAACAGATGTGCTAAAATGGTGAGAACTTTATTCCGCACTCGGTATCTTCCCCTTTGGTCTATCTATTGTACTTGAGTTTTAATGGATTGGATCTATGTTTGGCATATCTGATCTATTTGGATTGCATGCAAAGCAAAGCAAAGCTTTGTACTTGTGGCAAAAATAAACCTAAATCGAAATCAAAACCCGAAACCTAACCCAATCCCAAACCCAAATGTCGTTTTTTTCCAGCGTTTTGTGGTTCACAACCAACTGTGCTCTGTTTGGCAATGCAAGATGCTCCTGTCAGTGACAGCAATTCAATAAATTAATAACTATAATACTAGTGCAAAAAAAAAAAATCCATAGTCCTTAGCGCAACCAAGGACAGACAGTCCACAGAAGTTAATAGTGACTGAGGTTAGTGGTGTGCAGTATTCCAGAGCCTGATGGTTGTTGGAAAGAGGATATTCTTGAACCTGGTGGTTATGGCTTCTTAGCCTCTTGAACCTTCCACCCAATGGTGGGAGTGAAATGAGAGCTTGGGTCGTTGATGATGGTGGTTGCTTTTTTGAGGCAGTGCTTCCTATAAATCCCTTCGATGGAAAGGACGGTGGATAAAACAGATCCAACGTCACTTCAAGTGAAACCAGGCAACATATTCCCATTATCTTCAGATCATCATGTGTGACACTTTATTTTAGAGATTCAGAATGGATACAGGACTCTGCCCACAGAGTCCACGCCGACCATCGATCACCATTCACACTAGTTCTATGTTATCCTACTTTCTCATCCACTCCCTACATACTGGGGGACAATTACAGAGGCCAATTAACCTGCAAACCCGTACGTCTTCGGGACATGAGAGAAAACCGGAGGAAACCCACGCGGTCACAGGGAGAAACTCCGCACAGAGAGCTCCCAAAGGCCAGGACTGAACCCGGGTCCCTGGCGCTGCGCGGCAGCAGATCTACCAGCTGGGGACGCCGTGCCGCCCACACGCCTGTTTGTTGCGATCTCCGCGTCCCTGAACTTCAATAAACTCGTGCATTGGCTGTGGTGCAACAGGGCGTACATCACAAGCTGTCCACGAACAGCTCAGTGTTCACCCCAGTATCTTGGAGCCGTTGCTTATCCTTTAACCAATCGTCGATCTAATCATTATTGCACTGATATTCTTTGGGAATCTTATTGTCCGCAAATTGTCCGCCGCTTTTCCTGCAATGCAAAAGTGATTATACTTCAAAAAGGATTCCATCCCTGTAATGGAGTGTGATACAGTATAGAAAGCCATTTTTTTCTATCTGCACATGTGTTATTAATCTGGTCTATAAAACCGGTTTCCAGCATTGCTTATAAAACAGCAATGCTACACGTCTGAAACAAATTGTTTTGGGTGTCTCACACTCTGGGGTGCCTCGAGGACGTGACAGTTCGTATGCAAATGCAAAACTTTTTACTCAACCAAAGATGAATTGGTTGCCATTTCTCCCGACACCAACAAATCTGTTTAAGTTTGAACTCAATTTGTTGTCGAGGTCAATATTATCAATTTGAGTTGAGTTGAGTTTAGCTTATTGTCACGAGTACCGAGGTACAGTGAAAAACTTTGTTTGCTAGCAAAGTTATAACATTGACCTCGGCAACCAATTCATTCATCCTAAGAAGTGTTATTTAAATTAAAATACAAACATTTTTTTTTTTTTAAGAAAGGAGGGCTTATCCTAAGAAAAATGGTGATGTGTCCCAAAAAAGTGATGGTATTTAGCGGTTTGTAAAGTTTCTTACTGTTTAAAGTATTGTGAGATGTCATACCAGACACATCCCTAAAGATGGAGCCATCAAAAGGAACAGACAAATCTAACGGACAGGCAGAGGAAGGATTCCAATCCAAAACGTCGCCCATCCATGTCCTCCACAGTTGCTGCCTGAGCCACTGGGTTCCTCCAGCACTTTGTGTTTTGCCCTTTTGAGTTGGGAATGGCTTCAGTCACTGGCAGTGTTACCAGCCTAAAGTTGTGAAGAGAGGACCTGATTCACAAATGTCATCTCTCGGTGACCTGTAGAGATGCTGCCTGAGCCACTGAGTTACTCCAGCAGTTTAGTTTAGTTTAGTTTAAAGATACGGCGCGGAAACACGCCCTTCGGCCCACCGAGTCAGCACCGACCAGCGATCCCCGCATATTAACACCATCCTATACACACCGGGGACAATTTTTACATTTACCAAGCCAATTTACCTACATACCTGCGCATCTCTGGAGTGTGGGGGGAAACCAAAGATCTCGGACAAAACCGATGCTGGCCATGGGGAGAACGTACAAACGCCGTACAGACAGCGCCCGTAGTCAGGATTGAACCCGGGTCTCCGGCGCTGCAAGCGCTCTAAGGCAGCAACTCTACCGCTGCGCCACCGGGCCGCCCAGTTCTAGAGTATTCCAGGCAAATAATTCCTTCGATCGGGCCTCCAAACCTTGAACTGTATGTACTTCACATGTGCCCACAGATTTAGCTCATAGAATTTGGAACAGTACAGCACAGGAATATTTGTGCCAAACTTGATGCCAAGACACAAACTGAGTTGTGAAGAAGGGTCCCGACCTGAAACATCACCTCTCCGTGTTCTCCAGAGGTGCTGCCTGACCTGCTGAGTTACTCCAACATTTTGCTTAATTTATGATGCTAGATTAACCTGATCTCATCTACCAGTACATGGTCCATATCGCTCTGTTCCCTGCATTTCTATGTGCGTATCTAAAAACCTCTTAAAAGTCACTATCTTCCACCACCACCCCTGGCAATGCTTTCCAGGTCCCCATTGTTCTCCTTGTGAAAAAAAAAATTGCCCAGCACAGCGCTATTAAACTTTCCCCCTCTCTCCTTATTGCTATGCCCTCCAGAATTGGACATTCTCATTTTGGGAATTAGGATCTGACTGTCTACCCCATTAGAATAAAGGGGAGGTCATTTAAGGCTGAGGTGAGAAAGAACTTTTTCACCCAGAGAGTTGTGAATTGATGGAATTCCCTGCCACAGAGGGCAGTGGAGGCCAAATCACTGGATGGATTTAAGAGAGAGTTGGATAGAGCTCTAGGGGCTAGTGGAGTCAAGGGATTTGGGGAGAAGGCAGGCACGGGTTATTGATAGTGGACGATCAGCCATGATCACAATGAATGGCGGTGCTGGCTCGAAGGGCCGAATGGCCTTCTTCTGCACCTATTTTCTATGTTTCTATGTCCAACAGGCATTGCCCGTCCTAATTTTATATACTAATTTGTTTTCCATGTGTTTCCAAGTTTAATATCTACTATAGTTTGCTGATAAAAATCAACTCGCGTGCAAGTTCTTAGAGGCAAAACGTGTTGGGCAGGGCAGCTGAACTTCACAAATCCTGGTCACTTTCTGCAGAGAAGTGAGGAATTCAACTTGGTGACTTTCCACCATTTGTTCGACAGGATACGGTCAACTCACTGACGTTGTGTGTCAGAAAGGTCTTTGTTTAGAAAGCTGCAAAGGATGTCCGTATTAGGAGCAGCTGAACGGTTATGTTTAGGGTGGCTGTGAGAATCTTCCGCGTGTCCCCGGGTGAGAGAGGTTTGGTGAAGCTCGCGGAGGGGAAGGGGAGGAGGTCCACGGGACTCCACATATAGACCTGACTGCCTGCAATGGCTGAGGTTAGTTCTGGGAATGCGTAAGAATGCTGGGTAGCTCTGTAGATGCTGTGTGAAATAACGCAGGAAGGATGATTTTATGTCAACTGTGGTGCAGTGATAGTAACGGATTCAATTCCCACCATGGAGACTAGGACTCAGATTAACATTCCTTTTCAGTGCTGTGGGGATGTTCTTTGGGAATCTTATTGTCCTGCTGTTTTTTTAGATGTTACAGTAAAGTGAGTTTTTGCCTGATCTCTCCCCCGACACCAATATTATGAATTATGGAGAAGATAGATAGGGTAGATATAGGCCTTTTGGCCCAATTAGTCCATGTTAACCAGGATGCCCCATCTAAACTGGTCCCATCTGCCCGCCTTTAATCCATATCCCTCTAAATCTTTCCTATCCTGAGAGAACAGATGAAGACTTGGTTTAATGTCTCATTTGGAAGTTGGCATCCCTAACAATGAGAATCCAAAGCAAGGCTTGGAAATAATTCCTTGGAGCATTGGAGACTGATGGGTGATCTGATAGAGGTGTATAACATAATGACTGGCAAACATAGCATGAATGCACACAAGTCTTTTTTCCCCAGAATCAAGAACTAGTGGATGGTATGTATATTGAACCAGGAAGTAGTTGAGGCATGTACAATAGCAACATTTCTCGACTTTGCCTGCGTTTGGTCCATATCCCTCCAAATCTTTCCTAAATTGACAAACTGCTTGGAGCACTGAAGGCTGAGGGGGTGATCATATAGACGTAAATGGGGGTAATATGGAGGTGAATGGGAGGAATAGAAAGGGCGAATGCACAAAGTCTTTTATCCGGAATTGGGGAATCAAGATGGGTTTCCTCCGAGATCTCCGGTTTCCTCCCACACTCCAAAGACGTACAGGTTTGTAGGTTAATTGGCCTGGTAAATGTAAAAATTGTCCCTAGTGGGTGTAGGAGAGTGTTAATGTGCGGGGATCGCCGGTCGGCGCGGACCCGGTGGGGCGAAGGGCCTGTTCCCGCGCTGTATCTCCAAACGAAACTAAACTAAACCAAAGGACATGGGTTTAAAGGTGAGCAGGAAAAAAATTAACAGCAACCCAAGGGGCAAGGTTTTCACTCAGCGGGTGGTGAGTAGCTGGAACAAGTTGCCAGGGGAGGTTTTGAGGCAGGAACTATATTTAAAGGACACTTGGAACAGTACATGGAGTGGAACAGTTTCAAGGGATGTGTGTTAAACACAGGCAAATGGGACTAGCCTAGATGGGGTAACTCAGTCAGCATGGGAGGTTTGGGCCAAAGGGCCTGTTTACACGCCGCGTACCTCTGTGACTCTACGCCCCAAGAAACAATAGGCTGCAGATGCTGGAATCTGGAGCAAAAGGCAAACTGCTGGAGGAAATTAGGAGGTCAAGGAGGGGGGGAAAGGAATTGTTGATGTTTCAGATTGAGAACATGCATCAGGACTGAACAAGCACTGTGCACTTTCAACCCTGAGACGGCGGGGTGGATGGGGATGTGTGCGAGCGTGTGCTTTGAAATTTGTCTCAGTCAAATCTCTCAGGCTGTGATGCAGAGTTCTTACAGTGTTAGGGTGACTGCCACTTTAATCATTTTTGGTGGTCCCCTCTCCTCGCTCTCGCTCCTGCTTCAGTTAACTGCTGCAGCCCCTCCTGTTCCTGCCTCCCCCCCCCCCCCCTCCCATCACAATGGGGGCCCTCTCCACTGCTGGGGGAAGCAAGGATTCTACAAATAGCCCGAAGAGAGAGGGCAGGGAAGGTTTGCTTTTTCAGCTGTTGTCTTTGCTCAGCTCGGTGGAATCATCTCCACCTGTCTTTACTTTAACAGGCAGACAGATAGCGCGCTGCTGGGGCTTGCCGAGATTTATTCTTCGTGGGAACATTCATTGCGCTGCCTCCAGTCACTGGGCCGCTTTGATTACCTCCTCCCTGCCGGAATTGTTAGCATTTCTCTCTTTGGCTTATTATAGAAAAGAATAGTAGTGCAGGGGTGGAGGAGGAGAAGCGGGGGGGTGGGGGGGGGGGGGGGGGGGAGTGGGCAGGATGAGATTCGAATGATCTCATTGACCTTGCAAATTGACATCAATGACAAATGTCAGAAATCTGGAAACGATGATTCATATCACGTTGACTGCCTCCCAAACCCTGCATGTTCCAAATTAGAGTTCCTCCTTTTTCAAAGGTAGGGATTGTGGGGTCAGGAATTCTTGGCTTCACTAAAGCAATATGTCTTGCGTGACTTGTGCTACCCATTACTGGGTCTTCTGTGTACTCCCTTCCTCTGCCTGGTCCTTTCGTAACCCCCTCCCGAACAAGGCTCACCTGTGGGGTATCTGGGGTATCTGGGAAGCACTTTTTCTCACAGAGAGTGGTGAGTCTGTGGAATTCTCTGCCTCAGAGGGCAGTGGAGGCGGGTTCTCTGGATGCTTTCAAGAGGGAGCTAGATAGTGCTCTTAAAAATAGCGGAGTCAGGGGATACGGGGAGAAGGCAGGAAGGGGGTACTGATTGGGGATGATCAGCCATGATCACGTTGAATGGCGGTGCTGGCTTGAAGGCCCAAATGGCCTACTCCTGCATCTATTGTCTATTGTCTATTGTATCCCGTTTTTTACCTTCTACAAGGCTGCTGGGCCCTCGTAGACTTTGAATGGCGGAAGAGCGGAGAGAAACTGAGCAAATGGCTGAAAGTGTCAGCAGGGGAGATAGTCATCCCGATTTAGTGAGCAAGAATTTAGATACCGAAACCTCGTAGGTCCCCAATGGATTGAAGATTAGTCACCATGATGGTGTGGGACACACCATCAGAGAACAATTTGCTCACAGAATGTTCCAGAAATAGTCACGCAATATTCACCAGGTAATATTCAACACTGACTTTTGATTCAGGCATAAATATTGGCTAGACGTTATCACCAAGGATAGTTCATCACTTCAAATGAAGAGTGGCGCAGCGGTAGAGTTGCTGCCTTGCGGCTGCAGAGACCCGGGTTCGATCCTGACCACAGGTGCTGGCCGTGTAGGTTTTGTACGTTCTCCCTGTGACTGTATAGGTTTTCTCCGGGTGCTCTGGTTTCCTCCCACACTCCAAATATGTACAGGTTTGTAGGTTCATTGGTTTCAGTAATATGGTCATTGTAAAAATTGTCCCGGGCGTGTAGGTTACTGCTAGCGTATGGGGTGGTCGCTGGTCGGCGTGGACTCGGTGGGTCTAAGGGCCTGTTTGTGCGCCGAATCTCTCAAAGCTAAAACTAAATCGCACAGTAGAGTCTATCTCAACTACCCGATAAAGCAGAACTCATCTTACCTGCAAGCCGGCACCTTTGGCAATGTGGCACTCTGTTAACACTACATTGAAGTGTCAACCAGGAGCTTTGGTGAATCTGTGGAATTATTTGCTGCATAAGGCTGTAGAGGCCAAGCTAGTTGACATTTTTAAGGCAGAGATAGATATATTCTTGATTTGTACAGGTGTCGGAGGTTATGGGGAAAAGGCAGGAGAATGCAGTTAGGAGGGGGAGATAGATCAGCCATGAGTGAATGGCGGAGTAGACTTGATGGGCCCAATGGTCTAATTCTACTCCTATTACTTATGACCATATGACCCTGAAGGGGGGCTTAAAGAACCTCTGAAATGAGTTGTGGCTGACAATCAGCGACCCTCTCCTCTGCAACCGACCACCTTTTGCCCCTCCATGTGGCTACACAATTCAGCAAATCCCATTTCCAATTTGGTGCGTGAATTGCTATTTCTGCAATATTAAATTGCACCCTCTTTGTTGGAATCGTGGGACAAAGGAGAGGAAGAAATCAAGGTATGGAAAATATGCAGAAAAAAATCTGAGGCCTGTATGTCAGGGATTTATTCAGCGCATTATTAAAGATGTCATAACAATGTGTTTGGAAAACGGTTGATCAAAGTCAGAATGGATTTATGGAAGGGAATTTATTCCAGAATCCACTAAAAATGCATTTGGACAGGTACATGGATAGGAAAGGTTTACAGGGACATGGGCACGGGGGACCAGTGTAGATGGGGCATCTTGGTTGCCATGGGCATGGGGGACCAGTGTAGATGGGGCATCTTGGTTGCCATGGGCAAGGGGGACCAGTGTAACTGGGGCATCTTGGTTGCCATGGGCACGGCAGACCAGTGTAGATGGGGCATCTTGGTCGCCATGGGCACGGGGGACCAGTGTAGATGGGGCATCTTGGTTGCCATGGGCATGGGGGACCAGTGTAGATGGGGCATCTTGGTTGCCATGGGCATGGGGGACCAGTGTAGATGGGGCATCTTGGTTGCCATGGGCACGGGGGACCAGTGTAGATGGGGCATCTTGGTTGCCATGGGCACGGCAGACCAGTGTAGATGGGGCATCTTGGTTGCCATGGGCAAGGGGGACCAGTGTAGATGGGGCATCTTGGTTGCCATGGGCAAGGGGGACCAGTGTAGATGGGGCATCTTGGTTGCCATGGGCACGGGGGACCAGTGTAGATGGGGCATCTTGGTTGCCATGGGCACGGGGGACCAGTGTAGATGGGGCATCTTGGTTGCCATGGGCAAGTTGGGATGAAGGGCCCGTTTCCCTGCTGTACGACGATGAGAAAGGAAGCTGGATGATTGGCCACGATCATATTGAATGACGGAAAGCAACTCCTACATCTGTTGTCTATATTTTCTGCGACACAACAAATGGTTGTGGCTATGTGTTGGTACAAAACTGCTTTTCTTTTTTTTCCCACCTAACTAAACAATTTTTCCCCTTGACATTCGATTACAGACATGACTATTACTGAAGCAGCACAATCTGTTATTCACACACATTGCAGCCAATGACACAGAAGACCTTAGAAGTCACTCAGTAATTGAATTTTATTTCAGCAGAATCTGACTGGACCCCAAAGGGAATCTCTATTCAATTCCACCGACAAACACCACTCGAGACCTTGTGGCATTACACAATGTGAATTTTGCTCTAAAACGTACACTGGCATCTACACCATGTAGCCAACCTCACTTATGCCCAGTGAAAGTGTGGATTTAGTATCTGCTCTGGGAAACATGGCAGCCAACTTGCACTCGGTAAATTCTCACAGATAGCAACAGGGCAATTCATTAGCTAATGGGTAGGAAGTTTCTCCCAGCTCACAAACACAAGATGGTATCAAGTCAGCATTGTACACCAGCGCTAGAAGGCTTCGGACGTTCGACATGTTCCCAACAACTGGCACCAACTTCAACAGATGCGCGGTAGAAAGCATTGTATCGGGATGCATCGCAGCACGGTTTGGGAACAGCTCCGCCCAAGGCCACAAGGAATCGCAGAGGATTGTGGACAGAGCCCAGACCATCACGCAAACCAACCTCCCTTCCACTGACAGAGCCCAGACCTCACGCTGCCTCGGCAAGGCCAGCAGCATAATCAAGGAGGTCTCATCCGAGCCACTCCCTCTTCTCCCCCCTCCCATCGGGCAAAAGATGTAGAAATGTGAAAACGAACGCTTCTAGATTCAGGGACAGTTTCTTCCCAGCTGTGTTCAAGCAAATGAACCATCCTACGAACAACTAGAAAGCAGTCCTGAAGAAAGGTCTTGACCCGAAATGTCACCCATTCCTCCTCTCCAGAGATGCTGCCTGTCCCGCTGAGTTCGGCTTTTTGTGCCTATCTTTGGTTTAAACCCGCTTCTGCAGTTCCTTCTCATGCTGAACCACTGTCTACTGTATCTCATTGGAGACCCTTGGACCGTGTTTGATCGGGCTTTACTAGACTTTAGTGTGAAACATTATTCTCCTTATTCCCTTTATCAGGAATCTGTACACTGTGGGCAGCTCGGTTGTAATCATGTATTGCCTTTCCGCTGACTGGCCAGCACGCAACAAGTGTTTTAATGTACCTCGGTACACGTGACAATAAACTCAACTCAAACTCAACTCCCTATTCTTCACAATAGTAGGACATGACCTTTGGCATTCACTCCAGTTTCCATGCCTGAAAGACTTGAACAGAACCAGTTTTTTGGAAGTTGAGTACAAAATGCAGTGGCTATAGAATATAAAAAGAAGGCATGTAATGCAGAGGCTTCGTAAGGCACTGGCCAGGCCGCACTTGGAGTATTGTCAGCAGTCTTCGGTCCCATCTCTGAGGAAGGATGTGCTGGCGTTGAAGAGGGTCCAGAGGAGGTTTACGAGAACGATCCCGGATATGATTGGGTTAATTTATGATGAGCGTTTAATGGCTCTGGCCCTGTACTTGCTGGAGTTTCAAAGGACGAGGGAGGGCCTCATAGAAACTTACCGAATGATGAAAGGCCTAGATAGAGTGGATGTGGATAGGATGTTTCCACTTGTGAGAGATTTGCCCCTCAGGTTCCTATTAAATCTTTTCTCCCCATCATCTTCAATCTATTTTCCAGGAAGCGTGTGAGATGTGCCCGACTGTATGATCCAAAAGGTGCCAGGTCGTAAGTAAAGATGCTCCAACAATACGAGGACTCTCTGTTTAAAAATACTGTTGCAACCGACAAATTCTGATGAACCGGCTGCACTATATGTTTTGTGTAGGAAGAAACTGCAGACGCCAGTTTAAACTGACACAAAAGGCTGGAGTATCTAAGCGGGTCAGACTGCATCTCTGGAGAAAAGGAATAGGTTACGTATCGGGGAGCGACCCTTGTTCGGACTGAGAGTCGGGGGAAAGGGAAAGGAGAGATATAGACTTCTTATCGAGTCCACACACAAGATTAGAAGTTGTTCAGCCAGAGATGAAAACACTTCTTGGCATCTGCACACAATGGTGTCCGTCTTGAGCTTCTTGTGTGAGGTGGTGGAAAGATCGGTGAAACCAGGACCGCGACCTGAACGCTCTTTCCTCGACTCCATATAAATGGCGATGTGGAGACATATAGAACAAATGAATGAAAGGAATGCAAAAAAGTAACCATGGTAAAGGAAACGGGCCAACGTCAGCTGTGGGCTTGGTGAAGATGAGTTACAGCCAATGAAAGGCACCGGTGCAGCACCCCAGCACTGTATGTTTTCATGGCTGATCCAAGGGGCATTCAGTATTGTGCCTTCCACCAGAATGTAAAAACCTTTGTACATTGGGACAAAAGCCGTTCTGTGGCCAGTTTATTCAAAGGGATTACTGTGTGTCAGGTGCGACGAGCTCATCTGGAAACATTCAGGCTGACAGTATATGGCCCTTGACTGGCACACATGGACAACATTCTATACTCGCTGGAGTGGTGCTCGTAACGTCTGGAAGCTTGCCATGGTCAATGTGCCTCCTTGTTTCACCCCCTCCCCTGTTTGCACAGCTGCCTCATATTGACTGATCCATCCAACCAGCTCAGGCAAATGTCCGTCCTTCTTCAGGAAGTAAGTAGCCCTTTTAGGTGAGTGTTTTGGTGGCTTGGGGCTGGGCAGGCTCGGGTCGATAAGCCGCATCGCTGTGTTATTATGGTGGTCCGGCCGCCTGGTTGGCCACACGGGCTCATGTCGGATCTCATGCTAGGCTGGGATCAAGGCTGGCATGAGCTTTACAAGAACCAACACGAGGACAAGACTCCCGCCGCTCAGGCGGACCAAATGTCAGTAGAAGTGATGGCCCGCCTCTCTACAATTATTTATCTGGCAGTTGCGATGGACCATTACGCTGCCCTTTCCTCTCTGCTGAAGGCTCTAGGCTGAGGGGGACACCAGCCTCATCAATCTGCTCACTTCCAAGGTCTTCACATGGAACGGCGCTCAGCGCGATCAGTGCCGCTCGAGAGCCTGGCTGAAGGAACCGGAAACGTCACCCATTCCATCTCCCCAGAGATGCTGCCTGTCCCGCTGAGATACTCCAGCAGTTTGTGTCTATGCCCAGTTGCCGAGTTCCTTCATCTCATGCCATTGTGGGCGACAGACATTCTGCATCAGAGTAGCCCAAGGATAGTGCAAGGGTGCATTGATCCGACAGCGTAGTGGCTTCTAATCTTCGGCAGTCTTGTGTTGTACCTCATTCAACAGGGCTTTACAAGGGGGGACCTCATTGAAACTTACCAAACAGTGAAAGACCTGGGTGGTGTGGATGTGGAGAGGATGTTTCCACTAGTGGGAGAGTCTAGGACTAGAGGCCATAGCCTCAGAATAAAGGGTGTACCTTTAGTCAGAAGGTGGTGATTCTGTGGAATTCATTGCCAGAGATGACAGTGGAGGCCAAGTCCTGGGGTATTTTTAAAGCGGAGAGTGACAGGTTCTTGGTCAGTTAGGGTATCAAAGGTTATGGGGAGAAGGCAGGAGAATGGGGTTGAGAGGGAAAGATAGATCAGCCATGATTAAATGGCAGAGTAGACTTGATGGGCTGAATGGCCTAATTTTGCTCCTATAACTTATGAACTTTGCGCTAGTACTAACATTGGATATGCATTTCTTGTTGTTAATGCTAAATGCTTAATATAATAGATACATAGAGTCAGGCAGCACTGATTCAGGCCATTTGGCCCAACTTGTCCAGATAACCAAGATCCCCCATCACACAGAAGGCGGTGGGGAATTGGAACAGGTTGCCAGATGCATTATAACAACATTTAAAAGACAAATGGACGGATACGTGGGTAGGAAGGGTTTAGAGGGAATAATGGCCAAAGGCAGGCAGGCGGGACGAGTGTAGGTGGGGCATCTTATTGGCATGAGCTAGTTGGGCCGAGGGGTCTTTTTCCACACTGTGACCTGTCCAAGTATCTTTTACTGTAAATGCTGTTTTAGTTCCTGCTTCAGCTACCTCCTCTGGTAGCTGGTTCCATATACCCACCACCTTCAAGTGGAAAGGCTGTCCCTCAGGTTCCTATTCAATTTTGCCCCCCTCACCTTAAACCTATGTCCTCTGGTTCTTGATTACCCTAACCTGGGTAAAAGACCCCGTGCATTCAATCCTGTTTGCTCCTCCCATGGCTGCGCTTTGCGCTCCAGTTCCTAAACTTAACTCAACGAACCCGAATTAAATTAGCTTCTATGCGAGACACTGACCAGATTAATTTGTAGACAATGGTTCACAAAATGGTGGAATTCGCTGAATAATACCCCACTTTATTGGAGACAAAATATCGGTGAATGTGTCTGCAATGCGGCCCTGCATCAATGGGGGCCTTTAGTAACGGGAGTGGATCATCATTCAGAACAGCCAGGCCATTATCCGGGCCTCCAGCATTGAGACGGTGTGTAGGCGAAGAAGTATGCTTGTCCACCACAAAAGGACCTCTTTCCTCTCAGCTTTATTTACAAGCGGTGTGTTGTGGGCTAATGCTTCTGTGCTGAAGAAAAGAAACACTGGAAGAATCCAAGCTGGCACACTGTGTTGGTGGCAGCGATCACGTAGGCCAAAGCTGGGAACAGGCAGGCCATTTCTTTAGTGGAGGTCTCCAGCCAACTGGTCCCTCCTGGTGCATTCCTGCAGCACCTCCCCCATCCTCCGACGTTACTCTTGACTGGGTTTGTGTGTGGTCCTCCGCACAAGGCTCACATCTGCTGGTGTCAGCTGCTTGACATGGCTCGCTCGTTTAGTTTTCATAATCAAGGGTCTGTGCTTGGGACTCTTACACAGCTTGCACCCCATGTTCACAACAGCTCGACCCGCGCAGTTGGAGGCTCCAAAGTCCATCCGATACAGGGGCGACACGGCCTCAGATCTCAGCTCCTTCAGAGGGGGAACCTCCTGGAGTGGGCCCAGAATGCAAACGCGTAGTTTAGTTTAGAGATACAGCACAGGAACAGGTCCTTCGGCCCACCGAGTCCGTGCCGACCAGCAGTCAACCCGTACACCAGCACTAGCCTACAGACTAGGGGCAATTTGCAATTGTTACTGAATCCAGATTAACCTACAGACCTGCACGTTTTTGGAGTGTGGGAGGAAGCCGGAGCACCCGGGGAAAACCCACGCGGTCACGGGAAGAGCGTACAAACTCCGTACAGACAGCGCCCGTAGTCGGGGTCAAACCTGGGTCTCAGGCGGTATAAGGCAGCAACTCTACCATTGTTCCAAGGCAGTGAAGGGCAGTCAGGGGGTGGGTATAAAGGGAGAGGGGGAAGGGGAGGGGTGTGGGGATACCTACAAAGACAACAGACAACAAAGTGGGATTTTAAAAAAAGCACTGACAAAAAATGGAGGGGAAGAAATAGTTAAGTGGGAAAGGACTGGTTCAGATCACGTTTCCCTGAATCAAAATCCTGACAAACCAGTCTTATTTGCAGAAACAAGAAACTGCAGACGCTGGTTTACACAAAAGGATAGAAGGTGAAAATGGGTGAAGATGGGTCCCGACCCAAAGCATCACCTATCCATGTTCTCCAGGGATGTTGCCTGACCCACTGGGTTTAGCCAGCACTTCACGTTCTTCAATCTTATTCGGAGGCCACCATTTATTGTCTATCCTCTCATACCGTTGAACTGAGTGGCTTTGCGAAGCCATTTCCGTGGGATGAGACTTTGCAGTTACGTTCTTCGTCTTCTTTCCGTGTCCATCTTGTCACAAATGCTGACCTCGCTGTCATCACCCGGCCTGAAAAGGACCCAAGCTTCCGGCGACAATCAGTGGGAGCCATCACTTGTCGCAACAGCAAATGGGGGTAGCAGAATCAGCTCGGGATGCCTCCAGGTTCCAGCCCCGCGACGCGGACGCTTCTGCTACGGGGGGCCGCGGTTACATTGAAACCCAGCTCATTAGTAAACGAGATGGGGATGTGGTGTTTAAGAAGGAACTGCAGATGCTGGAAAATCGAAGGTGGGCAAAAATGCTGGGGAAACTCGGCAGGGGTGGGGCAGCATCTGTGGAGCGGAGGAAATAGGCAACGTTTCGGGTCAAAACCCTTCTTCAGATTTGGTAACAGGCTTGGAGCATCATAGCCACCATTATTGAGAGCAGCTTTATTTAATTAACTGAAGCTAAATGCCACAGGTGCCATTGTGTGGACTGGACTCTGGATCACCGGGGCGTATATTGGTCGAGAATCGCACTATATCTGGGACGCTTTGATGTCGTTGCAAGAATCATCGTTTAGAGCAGATGGGGCTGGCAACAAATTATTATTTAATGAAGACAACCATTTCGAGTTAAACAGTGGTGCCTGGTGCAACAATGTTTTCACTGTCATACCATTTGCTTCACTCAGTATTTAAAGTTACATTCGCACTCATTAGAGTTGCTGGTATGGGTGGTACATTATTGGAGTTGCTGCCTTACAGCAACAGAGACCTGGGTTCGATCCCATTATGGGTGCTGTCTGCACGGAGTTTATACGTTTTCCCTGTGATCACGTGGGGTTTCTTCGGATGCTCCAGTTTCCTCCCGCATTCCAAAGACGTGCAAATTTGTAGGTTAATGAACTTATGCAAACATTGTCCCTAGTGCGTAGGATCAAACTAGTGTATAGGTGATCGCTGGTCGGTGTGGGCTTGGTGGGTCAAAGAGCCTGTTTCCACACTGTATCTCTGAACTGTACACTGTCGGTTCTCCCACACTCCAACGATGTACAGGTTGGTAGGTTAATTGTAAATTTTCCCTAATGTGTAGGATAGTGCTAGTGTGCTGGGTCATCATTGGCTGGCGTGGGCTCAGTGGGCCGAAGGGCCTGTTTCCACGCTGTATCTCTAGAGTCTACAGTTTAAAGCATCTATGGAGAAAATGGATAGGCAATGCTTTGGGTCAGGATCCTTCTTTCAGACCTGGCCTTTGGTATAACCATTTGCTAATCAAAATCCTTCCTCAGCTGTATGTACCTATCACTTGTCAGGCTTTTCCCAACCCCACCTCTCTTCCTGTTTATTCCCCCGTACTACAATCAAACTGTAGAAGGGTCCAAACCAAAACATCACCCATCCATGTTCTCCAGAGAGCCAAAACTGGACTGGGCTGAACACACTGAACATTTATTTTTCTTGTATATTATATTGTTTACAGAGTACTATGTTTAATATTCTGTTGTGCTGCAGCAAGTAAGAATTTCATTGTTCTATCTGGGACATATGACAGTAAAACATTCCATTTCCTCCACAGATGCTTCCTGACCCGCTGAGTTACTCCAGCACTTTGCGTCTTTTTTTTTGGTCGTTAAACCAGCATCTGCAGTTCCTTGTGTCCCCACCAAATGTACAGATTATTATTTTTCTGTCGAAAGCAAAACCAGTTGCTTCTGTAGGTGGGGGGGGGGGGCACACAGAAGAGTTCATGAAGTGAATGACACAATCCATTTTCATCCTTTCGATACCATCCGATCTTTTAAATAACCAAAATAAGCATCTCCAAGTTTGCCGCATGTATGTTTCCACCGGGTTTGACAGATGTACACGTGCCTGAGGGACGATTCCATTTCATCCTCCCTGCAAACTAAGGGAACGACTGCACAACTGAGGAGCTAATGTTAAAAACCTGAATTAATAATTGAGGAGTATTACTTTACATCTCGGCTGCTGTATAAACTGGCTACGTCCACTGTAAAAAATGTCCAGACCACAGGCTTTTCCCTTCGACTTGGCCTATGCGCTCCATCAACAGCACCAGAATAAATTTATCTTCCTTGTGTTGAGGTCCCCACGGGGCCTTGTCCCTCCCCATTATCCTAGCCTCTACCAGCTCAGCAACCAAAGAAGAAATGCACGTTTCCTCCATTTTAAGGAGCCACGAGGAACTGCAGGTGCTGGAATCTGCAGGCGGGAAACGCAAAGTGCTGGAGGAACTAAGAGTCAGGCAGCATCCGGGGAGGATGTGGTCAGGGTGACGTTTTGAGTGGGGACCCTTTTTCTGACCGATTCAAAAGAAAAAAAAAATCCCTTTCCATTTCCTCCCCAGATGGTACAGGCCCACTGAGTTCCTCCAAAACGTTCCCCCCATTTTAAGCCTCCGGTTCATTCTAGATTTCTTAGTCCCACCATTGGCAACAGTACTTACATTTTTTGAGGTGCTGAGTGTTGGTGTTTGCTCTCTAAACCTCAACACCTCCCTACCTCTCTTCCCCTTCCTTCTGAACACTCCTTAAAGCTTAGACTTTTGACCAAGCTGGACATAAGGTGCTGGAGTAACTCAGCAGATCAGGCAGCATCTCTGGAGAACGTGGAGAGGTGACATTTCGCGTCAGGATGAGGCCGTGACGTTCCAGGCCTGTTGAATTACTCCGGCCCTTTGTGTTCCTTAACCAGCATCTGCAGGTCCTTGTTACTACCCTTTGACCCAGCTCTTGTTGTGTATCATTGTTGTCTGATTAACCTCCTGGGCTTTCTCACAACATTAAATATGCTTTATAGATGCAGTTATTTATTTTTATTATTATTACTAAATCGTTGAAAACATTAGCGAGGCAGTGGTGCTGGTTTCCGACGGGCACGGTGAAGGACGCACCACACATCGCTGTCCTCCACGCAAGCTCCTCTTTTGTCTCGACACATCCGCCTTCCATCAATGTCTCCAGCATCGTACTGATCGGCCGTCCCGGGTCACGTCTTCCATGGGTGGGCTCCCACAGCACAACCTTGTTTGCTGGCATTTCTGGGTGGTGGTGGCAGTGGCCAGCGAGCCTGATCCTTCTCAACCTGATCTTCTTGGTCAGAGGTGGGTTCTCCCCATAGAGCAGGGCGTTGGTGATGTGGTCCCTCCCACTGACTGACAGTTTGAACTTACGGATGAAAGATCACGTCATTTTCCGTCTTGAACCTTACGCCTATTTCTACGATATGATTGAATGAGTTAAACTGCCCTTTGTAAGAAAACAAAAAGGATATTGAACTCATAGTGCCTCTTTGGAAGGACTATCCAGTCTGTTTTACACCTCTGACATTCTCTAATTGTTTAAGAAGGAACTGCAGATGCTGAAAAAAGGTAGATGAAAATGCTGGAAAAACTCAGCGGGTGAGGCAGCATCTGTGGAGCGATGGGATAGGTGACGTTTCGGGTCGAGACACTTCTTCACACTGATGTGGGGGTGGTGGGGTGCCTATACCTGCGCTCCATAGATGCTGCCTCATTCTCTAATTGTTTTGTTGGTTATTTTGCTCCAGCCACAACCCACCCAAAAGGCATGTTTCACGTTGCACCAGAGCAGCTTAAACTCTTTATTTTTCTTCTTCCAATGAATGGGAACGTCACTGACATCCAAACCCTGACCATCCATCTCTACCCTGCGAATATAGGCCATTCTATGCACCCTGCTGTAGCGATCCCACTCAGTGTAGCGGACACAGCACTGACGTGGTTCAATAACTACAGCCGAGACTGTCTTTTATAAGAAACTTACAAAATTCTTAAAGGGTTGGACAGGCTGGATGCAGGAAGATTGTTCCCGATGTTGGGGAGGTCCAGAACAAGGGGTCACAGTCTAAGGATAAGGGGGAATTCCTTTAGGACCGAGATGAGGAAAACATTTTTCACACAGAGAGTGGTGAGTCTCTGGAATTCTCCGCCACAGAAGGTAGTTGAGGCCAGTTCATTGGCTATATTTAAGAGGGAGTTAGATGTGGCCCTTGTGGCTAAAGGGATCAGGGGGTATGGAGAGAAGGCAGGTACAGGATACTGAGTTGGATGATCAGCCACGATCATATTGAAAGCTGGTGCAGGCTCGAAGGGCCGAATGGCCTACTCCTGCACCTATTTTCTATGTTTGTATGTTTCTATATCAGAGCAACTCATACTTACAGCCAATCCAATATTGGAACACACTATCTTCTGCATAGTCACTTCTTAATATGCTGGCTGCGTTTGTTTGGTTTAGTATCGTTTATTTTATTTTAGTTTAGTTTAGTGTTACAGCGTGGAAACCGGCTCTTCCGCTCACCGAGTCCGCGCTGACCGTCGATGACTCACCACTAGTATTGGCGGCACGGTGGCACAGCAGTAGAGTTCTGCCTCACAACGCCAGAGACCCAGGTTCAATCCTGACCACGGGAGCTGTCTCATGTCCTCCCCGTGACCGGGGTCCTCCGGTTTCCTCCCACACTCCAAAGACGGACTGGTTTGCAGATTAATTGGCTTCTCAGTAAAAATTATAGATTGTCCCTACTGTGTATAGGATAGGGTAATAAGGGGTAGGCCATTTAGAACAGAGATGAGTAAAAACCTTTTTACACGGAAAGTTGTGAATCCGTGGAATTCTCTGCCTCAGAAGGCAGTGGAGGCCAATTCTCTGGATGCTTTCATAGGAGAGTTAGATAGAGCGCTTAAAGATAGCAAAGTCAGGGGATATGGTGAGAAGGCAGGAGCGGGGGACAGAATGTGGATGATCAGCCATGATCACAGTGAATGGCGGTGCTGGCTCAAAGGGCCGGATGGCCTACTACTGCACCTATTGTCTAGTGTCTAGTGTGCGGGGATTCCTGGTCGGCATGGACTCTGTGGGCCGAAGGGCCTGTTTCTGCCTGTATATATAAACTAATCTAAATGCAACTACTTCTCAAGGAAACTTGGGATGGGTAATGCTGGTTAGTCTTGTTGGCAATGCTTGGGAACCACTCACGGATATTAAATAGAGAAAGGAGCCCAGTGTAAGGAGTTCCTCTTAAGTAAGTTCTTCTTGCCTCTCCCCACGCCTCTCCCCTCCACACTTGCCCCCTTCCTCCACCATAGATGCTTCACCAGTTCCACCATTCTCCTGTAGTTTGTCCTCTTGGGATCAACACCTGTCTATGCCAACAATGGGTTTACTGGGCACCACCCAGCCTGAGATCATTTGTGGCCGGCCCAGATCGGTTCTGATCTTTTCTCGCCTCCAGTTCCTCACCACCCCCTCCCACTTGCAGTCTGAAGAACATCTCCCATCCTGTTTCTCCAGAGATGCTGCCTGACCCGCAGAGTTACTCCAGCACTTTGTGTCTATCTTTGATTTTCTTTCAAGATTCCACCATCTGCTGTTCCTTGTATCTGCACGATATCTTTGCTGGGTCCTTGAAGTTACTGTCCAATGTGTCAGCTAATACAAGAAACAACTCCCGCTGTTCCTATCTGACCCTGTGAGACATTTAACTTCAGTATTTATCCGATAACTTTTTTAAAGTTAATGTTGCATGTCTTTTATATCAGAGCAACTCATACTCACAGCCAATCCAATATTGGAACACACTATCTTCCTCATAGTCACTTCTTAATATGCTGGCTGCATTTGTTTGGTTTAGTTTATTTTATTTTATTTTAGTTTAGTTTAGTGTTACAGCGTGGAAACAGGCTCTTCCGCTCACCGAGTCCACACTCACCATCGATCACCCGCACACTAGCTCCATGTTATCTCACTTTTGCATCATAAGATCAGAAGTAATAGTAGAATTAGGCCATTCGGCCCGTCAAGTCTACTCCGCCATTCAATCATGGCTGATCTATCTCTCCCTCCTAACCCCATTCTCCTGCCTTCTCGCCATAACCTCTGGCACCTGTACTAATCAAGAAGCGATCTACAGTATCTCTACCTTAAAAATATTCACTGACTTTGCCTCCACAGTCTTCTGTGGCAAATAATTCCACAGATTCACCTCCCTCTGACTAAAGAAATTCCTCCTCATCTATGTCCTAAAAGAACATCCATTAATTCTAAGGCTATGACCTCTAGTCCTAGACTCTCCCACTAGTGGAAACATCCTCTCCACTCGATCCAATCCTTTCACTATTCTGTACGTTTTAAAGAGGTCCCCCCCTTATTCTTCTAGACTCCAGCGAATATAGGCCCAGTGCCATCAATTGCTCATCGTATGTTAACTGACTCCCCTGGGATCATTCTTGTAAATCTCCTCTGGATCCTCTCCAGAGCCAGCACATCCTTCCTCAGATGTGGTGCCCAAAATTGCTCACAATATTGCAAATGCGGCCTGATCAGTGTCTTATAGAGCCTCAGCATTCCAACCCTGTTTTTGCACACATTGGCAACATCGTATCTTGTACTAAATGTAGAAAACGTTATCCTTTATCTGTGTGCCATGGACAACTTGATGGTTATAGTTTTAGAGATACAGCGTGGAAACAGTCCCTCCGGCCCACAGACCATCGACCACTCATTCACTATGTTATCGCACTTTCTCATCCCCTCCCTACATGCTGGGGAAAATGTACACAAGCCAACGAACCTACAAACCTGCACGTCTTTGGAATGTGGGAGGGGACCGGAGCACCCGGAGAAAACCCACGCGGTCACGGGGAGGACGTTCAAACCCCGCGCAGACTACACCCAAGGTCAGGATCGAACCCGAGTCACTGGCGCTGTGGGACAGGAACTCTACCAGCCACGCCACCGTGCCGTCCTGTGTGTCCGCCAACAATGCAAAAATGCATCAGGTATTCCTAAGGGATACAGTTCAATAATTCAAAACTTCAAAAAAGTGCTGCTTGCTGTGTCTCAGAACGCGCTCGGAGTTCATGTGCATGCATGTGTATTCTCCCACGAAAAAGCTTCTCAACTTGAGTCTCGCAGCACATGTGGACATTTTTTTTTTAAAAACCGTAAGGAAAGCAGTTCTGGAGACATGGCATTGACCATTATTAGGCAAACCTAACAGGAAGCGAGACTTCAGACATCCACACATTTGAGGCAGGCATCTGCGGGATGCTACAGATGCAAAAACAATAACCTACAAGTGGTTCTCTTCTCTGCGCTAACCTTTGGCCTCACCTTCCTTACATCCTGCCCCGAAGCTTGGGTCACAGCCTTGAACAAAGACGTTACTTGCTCCAGAATGTTAAAGTTCCAGCTCATTTCGTGCTAATTAATCCTCAGAATGACTGAATGAATTCCTGAATTTGTTTTTCCATAGATCCTGTCTCTTTTGGAGCCTTTTGACTGAAAGTAGAGATTTTGATTTTGGAGATATACGACAGGCCCTTCGGCCTACCGAGTCCACGCCGACTATTGATCGCCCGTTCACGCTAGTTCTATGTCACCCCACTTTCTCATTCACTCCCTGCACACCCGGGAGCGGTTTACAGGGGGCCAATTCACCTATAAACCCGCAGGTCTTTGGGATGTGGGAGGAAATCAGAGCACCCGGAGGAAACCCACGAGGTCACTGAGAGAATGTGCAAACTCCACACAGACAGCAGCCGTTGTCAGGATCGAACCCGGGTCTCTGGTGCTGTGAGGTAGCAGCACTACCAGTGGCGCCACTCTGCTGCCCTACTTCTAAACAGGTTCTAGCATTCGCATCGACGGAGATTCTACCATAACACTTAAAAAACATTTGGACGGGTACATGGATAGGATAGGTTTTGAGGTACAAGGACTAAATGCAGGCAGGTGGGACTAGTGTAGATGGGGCATGTAGGTTGATGAGGGTTCGTTGGGCCTGTTTCCTTGATAAGACTATGACTCTCTGCTTGACAGGAATTTAATCTTTGACAAGTTTTTCATTCCCATCCAGCAGGATGATCTGGTTATTTAACATGTCTGCTCTGCATTCATCCTCGGTAGCAGATGTGGCACGATGTGGCACGATCTACTTGTGCAATTGTAGACACAAGGATCTGCAGATGCTGGTTTACCAAAAAAAAAAGACACAAAGTGCTGGAGTGACTCAACGGGTCAGGCAGCATCTCGGTCGGGAGATGGGGTCGGGACCCTTCATCACACTGATTGTAATGGCTGGCGGAAGGAAAGCTGGAAGGGAGGTGGGAGCGGGACAAAATCTGGCAAGTGA